>PISX010007497.1:0-89179 GCA_004024625.1 Mellivora capensis | reverse complement strand
TGCCTATGTTCTCCTCTAGGATTCTGATGGATTCCTGTCTCACGTTGAGGTCTTTTATCCATTTTGAGTTTATCTTTGTGTACGGTGTAAGAGAATGGTCGAGTTTCATTCTTCTACATATAGCTGCCAAAAATCTTCCCAGCACCATTTATTGAAGAGACTGTCTTTTTTCCACTGTATATTTTTTCCTGCTTTGTCAAAGATTACTTGACCACAGAGTTGAGGGTCCATATCTGGGCTCTCTACTCTGTTCCACTACACCATTAAGTTTAAATGGGATGTCCTATGAGCCATGTTGATATGAATCTGGTTTTCATCAGGATAACTTATTGCTATGTAGCTTGGCGAGATTTCTTGGAAGATACCATTACTTTCCAGGTGATTTTCACCAGATATTAAAGGCTAAATGAGATATATATGAGAGTTAGATCTGAAATGCAACTCCTATCACCGTCATATCCACCTCTTAAGTTAAAAGATTGTTGTGTTCCTCTGTTTAAGTTTAAAAGTTTTAGAATCTATTTTATATAGTTTTTCAAAAAATTAAGTTGAAGAGGCCTTCCATCTGTTTACATCAGGTTTTCTGTTTGATTTTGTTTTATGTATTTTGTATTTTTATAGAACTAACTAAAAAGGCAAAGCCTTTCTCATTTCACCATTCCGAGTAGATTGAATCTGTTCTGTTTGTATAGTTAACGAATGGGCTAAGCTCTCCTCCTTTGCTCAAGAGGGTTTAAAGAATGTGTTCTCCTGGGTGAAAAGAGATGAGAACCAATACTTGGTGCAGCTAAACAGGTGGGTCAACCTGGCTCT
Source organism: Mellivora capensis (assembly GCA_004024625.1). Taxonomy (NCBI): domain Eukaryota; kingdom Metazoa; phylum Chordata; class Mammalia; order Carnivora; family Mustelidae; genus Mellivora; species Mellivora capensis. The sequence goes on along the minus strand of PISX010007497.1, from coordinate 88,366 downwards.
CTGCTAAAAGATGAGCCTCTACTACAACAGGATATTGGCACAAGACTCCCATTCCTCCAGGTGGGCAGGGAGGTGCTGAGGAATGAGTTCACTCTGGAGAAGTCTGAATCCGCCCTGGCACACCCTATTGATGCCCTTTTAGATGGTAAGCACTGCATAGCCACCTAACACATCAGTGGCTTAAGAGGGGTAAAAGCTACCGTTTGCCTCTCTAATACACATTTTTTCACACACAGCTCACAATATCCCAGCTAAGGGAGTATTCTTAATTTCTTTTTAAGGACAAGGAAGCAATTTGCCCAAAGTCAACAGACCCTCAGTGGTGAAGCTACAATTCAAATGAATTCTCTCCAAATCTAAAACTGCTGTATTCTCTTTGGCAACTACTTCTGGCTCCTTGCAAGTTCTCTGAAGTTGCCTTTCTAACTAAGAGAGAAAGTAGCAATAATCAACTTTCCATTATGGATCACTTAGTATCTTTGTTTTCTCATCAGGCAATCACGCCTTAAAGGATTTAATAGTACTCTAGAATCTCTTATTTGGAATCTTGATCCAATTCTATTGTTAACTTTGAATTCTAAGCTTTAGATAATTTCAATTTTGGCTTTTTCTGTAGAAAAAAATCATCACCATAATCTGTTATCTTATATAGGCATTTTGTGGAACACTTCATGGGTGATTTTTAAATGCCTGCTTTGAAACATTGCATGATGAAGGCAAATACCATCACTGATTGGGAACATAGTAGAGCAGGAATACATTACTAGTTTTTGATGTCATTAATGTCAAATTAAAATTGCAAGTTAAATAGGCAAAGAAGACTTCTCCTCAAGACTATGGCAATAAGGAAGAGAATTTGAATTCAACTTCAATGAAACAGAAGGCTAGAGAATTTGTAAGAACTGGGATGGGGGCGGATATCATATACCCACTGTATTGTTAATTGGCCTAACCCAACGAAAAAGTAAACTTTCTCATATCTTCAAGACAAGAGGAAGTTTTACAACTTGGAGCAAGGCATCCCCTAAAGTTAGTCTCCAATCCTTCCACAGAGACTGGGAGACAGGAATGCTATCATCCCTGATGAACACATCTGCATTATTATACAAGCTATTCCTCTGCCAAGATGGCATCTTCCCATTTCTTTTGTCCATGTATTCAACTCATTCTTGATCATTCCTTAGTGTTCCAGACCCCTGAAAACTTTCCTATTTCTGTAGTACTTTAAATGTTATTTGAAAATTTCACTTTTACTATGTTATTATTTGGTTCTGCATCTGTCCCCTTTGTTAGACATGAGGTCCTTGGAGGCAGGAACTATATATTAATGACCAACTATATCTTACATAGTAAAAAGCATGTAGCAGGCACTCAGTAGCTTTTCTTTAAATGATATAGACTAATTTTCATGTCATTTTTAAGAGAATACTCACATTTTCATGCCAACTGACATAACTTTGAAGATTCCTGCCTAGTTCCTTGTTTTATATTTTTGACTTTAAAAAAGTCCATCTAACTAGACAATTGGATCCTTGCCACTAGGAAAGCCTACAAATTAAAATCTTGGGGTGTGAACTTTGGGTTTGAGTAGTAGGGACAATCGTAATTTGCTTTATTTTAATATTAGGCTAAACAACTTAAAACTATTACATTAAAAAAAAACTATTTGCTTTGATACATCATTCAATATTTCCTCATTGTCATTTCTGGTTTTACCTGGAGCAATTGAAGAGCTTGCTTTAATATTATAGTTAGAAAATTTTAAGGTACTGGGGGTTAGGATGTCAACATACATTTTTGAGTAACACAATTTAATCCATGAGGGATTTGGGGAGATATAGTGAATTCCTTGCCATAGGACATGCAAATTTAGGAAATTCAAATGGTTAATATGTTTATTTATTGTTAGAAATTGAAGGAGTAGTTATAGTTGGTTGGCTTCACAAAAGTTTTTAGCTCAAATGAACTACAAACAGGGCTGGATATTAATCTGCATTTAATAAAATCGTATTGCTTATAGTCAGCCATTAATGAAATAAAGTGCTGATGGCATCAGTAGGAATAAAAAGGCTTGCCAGACATTTCCTCATTACTTGCTCTTCTCATGGAATTAATGCCCAAAGTCATCTTCTTTTTATCCATATTATACATTTATATCAATTTATTATAAAAATTTATATGAAAGTAGTTAAAAACTCTTTCCAAATTTTAAAAAATTTCATTTGAATTCCACAGAGTTAACATTACAGTGTTATATTACTTTCAGGTGTACAATATAGTGATTTAACAATTCTATGTATTACTCAGGGATTGTCATGAAAAGTGTATTCATAATCCCCTTTATCTTTTCCACCCATCCCCTAACCACCCCCACTCTGGTAACCACTGGTTTATTCTCTATAGTTAAGCGTCCGTTTTTTTGTTTGCTTCTTTATTTTGGTTCATTTGTTTTGTTTCTTAAATTCCACATGAGTGAAATCATATCATATTTGTCTTTCTCTGACTGACTATTTCACTTAGCTTGATACACTTTAGATTTATCCATGTTGCTGAAAAGGCAAGATTTTATTGTTTTATGGCTGAGCAATATTCCAATGAATATATACCACTTCTTTTCATCTATTGATGGAAATTTGGATTACTACCATAATTTGGCTGTTGTAAATAATGTTGCTATAGCTATAAGAGTACATACATCCTTTCGAATTAATGTCTCAGATTCTTCGGTAAATACCCAGGAGTGTGATTAGTGGATCATGTGGAAATTCTATTTTTAAATTTTGAGGAACCTTCCTACTGTTTTCCACAGTGTCTGTACCGGTTTGCATTCCCACCAACAGAGCATGAGGATTCCTTTTTCTCCACATCCTCACCAACACTTGTTTCTTGTGTTTTTGATTTTAGCCATTCTGACAGATGTGAGGTGATATGTCATTGTGGTTTTGATTTGCATTTCTTTGATGATGAGTGATTTTTTTTTTAAATTGCTGATGTAATTGAAATGTTCAAGTCCCCTACTATTAGTGTATTACTATCAGTTACTTCTGTTATGTTGCTAATAGCTCCTTTATATATTTGGATGCATGTTAAGTGCCTAAATATTTACAACTGTTATATATTCTTGTTGGATTTTTCTCCTTATGACTATGTAGTATCCTTCTTTGTCTCGTTATAATCTTTGTTTTAAAGTTTATTTCGTCTAATATAAGTATTGCTATTCCAGCTTTCTTTTCACTTCTGTTTGCATTATAAATGCTTTTCCATCCCTTCACTTTCAGTCTGCATGTGTCATTAGGTCGGAATCTTTTACAGACAACATATAGATGGGTCTTGCTTTTTTATTCTTTATGTCATCCTATGTCTTTTGGTTGGAGCATTAATCCTATTACATTCAAAGTAATTATTGATAGGTATGTATTTCTTGCCATTTTGTTACTTATCTTGTGGTTGTTTTTGAGTTCATCTCTATTCTTTGCTTCTCTTGCTCTCATCCCTCACGGTTTGCTGGCTTTCTTTAGTGATATACTTGGATTCCTTTTGTTTATTTTTTGCATCTCTATTACCTGTTTTTTGAATTGTGGCTACCACTGGCTTATATACAACATCTTGTGCATACAACAGTCTATATTAAGTTGATGGTTAGGGCTAAAGTTTGCACCCATTACTTATTCCTCTCTTCCCATATTTTACATCCTTTTGTAAATACCTTGACCGATTTTTATAGATATATTTAATGTTACTGCTTTTGTGCTTTTTACTTTTCTTACTCCCACTTATGGTCTTTCCTTTCCACTCAAAGTGTCCCTTTTAACATTTCTTATAGGGCTGGTTTAGTGGTCATGAATTTCTGTAACTTTTGTTTGTTTGGGGAAACTATTTCTCTTTTTATTCCGAATGATAGCCTTACTGGATAGAGTATTCTTGTTTGCAGGTTATTTTTCTTTCAGCACTTTGAATATATCATGCTAGTGCCTTCTGGTTTCTGCTAAAAAATCAGCTAATAGCCTTATGGGGTTTCCCTTGTATGTAACTATTTTCTCTTATTTCTTTTCAAATTCTCTATCACTACATCTTGCCATTTTAATTACTATTTGTCTTGATATGGACCTCCTTGGGTTGATTTTGTTGGGTGCTCTCTGTGCCTTCTAGATCTAGATTTCCATGTGCATCCCAAGATTCAGGAGATTTTCAGCTATTATTTTTTTCAAATAAATGTTCTGCCCACTTTTCTCTCTTCTCCACTTCTGGGATCCCTATAATGCAAATGTTAGTATGCTTGATGGTGTTGCTGGAGTTCCCTTATTCCTTTAATCTATTTTCATTTATTGTTATTTTTTTTCTCTCTCCTGTTCAGCTTGATTATTTTCCATTATTTTCTCTTTCAGGTTGCTAATACATTCTTCTGCTTCTTTTAGTCTACAATTTATTTCCTTTAGTGTATTACTAACTTCAGTTATTGAGTTCTTCAGCTGTGATTAATTATTTTTTATATTTTATGTCTCTTTGTTAAGGGTCTCACTGAAGTCTTTCATAGTTCTCTTGCTGCGATTTTGTCCTGTTATTTCATTTGGGACATATTCCTCTGCCTCCTCATTTTGTCTAACTCTCTGTGAATGTTTCTATAAGTCAGATAGTCAGGTATGTCTCCTTCTCTTGAAAGCCCTGGCCTTATGAGGAAGAAGTTCTGTAGTGCCCTGCACAGTACAATGTTACCTATTCACCAGAGGTTGGTGCTTCATGAGTGTGTCCTATATGTGTTGTATGTGCCCTACTGTTGTGGTTCAGATGTTTTTGCCTTCAGTCTAGTTGTCTGAAATGGTTCTCTTTGTTTGTTGTGGGCAGGGTTTTGTCCCTGTGCTGTTACTGGGCCAGTCTGTTACTGCCGTGAGCTTGAGTTGAGTCAGACCAGGCATTTGCCATAGATGCAGTAGCACCAAACTGCCAGGTGCTTTCCTGGTGTTGTCCCTTGAGAAGCTTTCATTGGTGGGCAAGACCCACAGTCAGACTAGATATCTGTCCCAGCCCACTGCTGGGTCTGCAGTCAGACTGGAATGTGTGGTTATCTTCCCCTCTCCCTTGGGCAAGAGTCACTTTGGAGTGATGTTGGCCCCTGTTGACACTGCCAGGCTTGTGGCACTGTTTTGAAAGAGCTTCAGCCAAGGGCATATCAAGGGGGCAGGTCTGTAGGAAACACATGGGCAAGACATATTGTGCCAGCAAGGTTCACACTGGTCTGCTGCAGGAGGGGACCTGCAGCCACCTGAGAAATTCTAGGTGAGGGCTGCTGGATTGGAGGGAGTAGGTCCCTAGAAGAATGTGGGGTTGGGGCACACAATTAGGAAGCTAGGTAGAGAGTGTTGGTATTGCACTGGTTTCTGCAGGTGTCTGGGTACGTAGGCTGAGAAGCAGGGACAGGAAATAGCACCTGACAGCTCTTTTGTTCTTGGGGAAGTCTCCCAAATAATCCTGTCCCTCCAGCACATGCTCCGAGATTAGTAAATACATCTCCTTCCCATATACCCCAAGTATTTTTCAAATTGCTGCTTCTATGCTGTATCTCAGTAGGGCTACTTGTTATGCTGCCTCCTTAAGGGCAGTGACTTGGTTTTCTCTCACCCTCCTAGCTGTCCCAGAACTGAGTCTGCTGATTTGTTAAAATTTTAGGTGTTAATATTCACTGATTACAAAAACTAACGAACTTAGGCCTTTCTGGTTTTTAAAGCCAAATGTTATGGAGATTCATCTTCCCCATGCCTAGGATACCTGGTTTAGGTGGTTGTTTCTTCCTTTTCTTTGTGCCCACCATGTCCTTCCTTTCTGTGGACAGTTGTGTGTGTCAGTTTGGCTCCAGATGATGTCTCCACCCTTCCTACCCTCTCCAATGTGGTTCTTCTCTACATTTAGCTGTGGAGAGTTTGTTCTGCCTGTTTTGGGATCATTTTTCCTAGGTTGTTTACACTGATGTGGAGGTTATCTAGTGGTAGCAGTGGGACAAGGTGAGCTTAGGATCCTTCTACTCTGTCATCTTCCCAAGAAGTCTCTCATCTCAACTTTTTTGAACATACCATATGATTGCATCCAGGAATGAAAGAAAACAGTCATCTTTTTCTTCTCACATTTGCTCTCCTTTCAGACTTAGGCCAGCAATGACATTCTAAGTAACTATATACACTGACAGTCCTTACCTGACCTCCAAGCTACTACAAACCATGTCACTTGAGGGACAATTAAAAATGTTTGTGATCCTTCGCAGAGGAATTTTCATTAGCTAAGTTACTGACAAATTTTTAGAAGTTTGTCTCCCTACTTCACTAAGATTTTTTTTTTTTCACTAAGATCTGGAGGGTAGTAAGTGAATCCTATAGCAATGTGCCTAACTCATTTACTGAAAATCCATTATGTGTCTGGCACTATTCTAAGGGAATTATATCTTATTTTACAGATGAGCCAATGAAAAAGCATTTATTAAATCCATAGTAGGATGTTTATTTTAATATACATTAGGCTCCCTGTTTCCCCCTTATATGCAATCAAGTTAGGATTAAGTGTCCATGATCTCACAAAACAGTTTTCAGGTTATTTAGTTCATTGAAAGTAAAAAAAATAAGTAAATAAAAAAAATAAATAAAAATAAAAAAATTCCCTTTTTGTGATTAACTTTTAGGAAAAGGAAAGTGAATTAATTCCATTGCCTAGAATTTGATCTTAGTAATTGTACTTTGAGGCCTGAACAAAATTTTATGTTTCATTTTGTTTTTTATTATATACAACATTACAAAGTAGTACTTTGTTGATGCAAAAAATGGTAATAGGAGAGTTAAAGACATTGATCATATTTCCTTCAACTCTTCCTCCAGTCCTAAAATAACCCATGTTAACATGCCACTGTCTACACTTCCTTTCTGAGCTCACAATAGGGTAAAAATATATACATTTCCATAATTCGCTGTTTTCACTGAAAAGAAATATCATTTCTTTAATTATACACATAAAGATCTAATTTATTTTTAAAAGAGCAGCATAATTTCCATTGTATAAATGCACAGATCAAGTGTTCCTTTATTGATGAGCATTAAGATTGTTTACAACCCCCCTGGTTTCTTTGTTATTAAATGATAAGCTTATGAAAAGTAAGTCTGCTGGTCAAAGTTCATGTATATTTTAAAATAGATCTTGTCAGATTCCAATATGCAAACTACACTCATTTAAACCTGTAAATGTAGACTTTTCTTTTTGAAATCAGACACTATTGTCTTTTTGATATGTTGGAAGTGTTTAAGTCTCCGCTAAAATATTTTCATTGTCTCCTATAATCACAATAAAATTCATAAGTAGCTTAGATGGTAAGCTTGACAGATATACAGACTATAAAAGAGGATCCTTAAACTTACTTTCTCTTTCATTCCAAAGAACGGACAGGAGTTCAGAAGAAAATCGATCCAGGTTATGCTTTGTTATGAGGGATTCATGACTTAGGTTAGCTTATGACCTTAGGCTCCTTCTAGATGAAAGCTCATGGTTCAGAAAATTAGGCAAAAAAAAAAGGGGGGGTGCTTTTTTTTATGGTCTCTGTGCAAGATACTTTTTATTTTAATTAAATTATTCCTCATTCTTATTTACTGAGAAGGTGAACATCAAACTCTCTTTAGCAATTCTGTAGATTGTTGAGTGTAATTTTTGAGACTATCTCACACAATGGACCTGTTGTCATATTCAGACAATCCTTATCATAACGTTTGACCCCTTCAAGTCTTGTCTTAGTTATTCCAAAAAATGACAGTCTGCCAGAAGTCTTGCGTGACTATTTATCTTTTTCTGATTCTAAGTACTTTCATGTCAAAGATAATATATGAGACATTTGGCTGTCCAAGCTCTGCATTTGGGGAAGAGATTCTCTTAATTTAACCAGACTCTATGCTAACTGACAAATCTCCACATTCAGGATGGGACAGAAAGTTTATTCTAATTAATTCTTAATTTTACAACAACATAAATAACAGAACTCTTATTGCAGAAAGGTGACACACAGAACTGAAGTTGAAACTCAGCTTCACCTTGTAGGAGTTGGTAGACTTGGCCAAGTTAATTGTTTCCCCCAAGATTTAGTTTATTCATGTATAAAATTTGGCTATAATACCAATCTCTCAGAGTGATATGAAAAACAAATCAGGTTGCAAAAAAAGAAAAAATAGATAAATTAAACTATATCAAAATTAAAAACTTTAAACTGCATAGTCTATAGCAGGAAAAAATAATCCATGGATGGGAGAAAATATTGCAAATAATATACCTGATAGAGGATTAATAACCAGAATATATACAGAACACTTACAACTCAATAAGACAGAAAACTCAATTAAAAATGAGAAAAGTACTTGAATAGAGATTTCTTCAAAGATATGCAAATTACCAATAGATACATGAAAAGGTGCTCAACAGCACTAATCATTACAGAAATTCAAACCCAAACCACAAAACAACTGATGTTGTCTCATACTCATTAGGATGGCTAGTATGAGAAAAAAAATCCAGAGAATAAGAGATGTTCGTAAGAATATGGAAAAATTGGAATCCTTGTGCCCTGTTTGTGAAAATGTAAAATAGTGTATCTGTTATGAAAAAAAAAGTATGATAGTTCCTCAAAAAATGTAAATTAGAACTCTCATTGGATTCAATAATTATACTCCTGGATATATATCCAAAAGAAGGATCTTGAAGAGATAATTTGTACACTCATTTATAGTAACATTATTCATAGTAGCCAAAAGGCAAAAATAACTATCCATCAATGGATGAATAGATAAATAAATAAAATTTGGGATACACACACACACACACACACACACAGAGGAATATTAGTCAGCCTTAAAAAGGAAGGAAATTTTGACCCATGCTACAACGTGGATGAATTTGAGGATATTTCACTGATTGAAATTAGTTGGTCACAAAAAGACAAATATTCTTATCATTCCACTTTATGAGGTACCTAGAGTAGTCAAATTCATACAAAAAGTAGAATGGTGACTGTCAAGGGCTTAGGGAAAGGGAAAGGAAGAAGTTCTTGTTTAATAGGAGATTCAGTTTTGTAAAATGAAAAGAATTCTGTAGAAGGATGGTGGTAATGGCAGCTCAGAAACATGAATGTACTTAATGCCACTGAACTGTACACATAACAATGGTTAAGATAGTACATTTTATATTTTGTATATTTTACCACAATTTAAGAAAAGACTTTTTAAAAAGTATTTTACCATAATTTTTAAAACAGAAACTAGTATAGTTTCCAGTTACAGTAGGTGATCAGTAAATAGCTATTACTAACAACAGTGTTTATCTCACTGGGTTTCTACTTTTTTCTGGCTTCTTTTATCTGTAATTTATAAAAGCCTTTCAAACATACAGAAAAGGTGAAATAGCACAATAGGCACCTGTATATACTTAACCAGGATTCAGTGAAGTTAAATGGGAATGTGTTCCACTTACTTAAATAATACTATGCTAAGTCTGTCTTACAAGAAACTTTTTTGAAACATCTTTTTAAAAAATTTTATTTATTTATTTGGCAGAGAGGTTGGGGGGAGGGAACTCAAGCAAGGGGAGAGAGAGAGGGAGAAGCAGGTTTCCTGCTGACACAGAGCCCAGTGTGGCTTGATCCCAGGACCCTGGGATCATGACCCGAGCCAAAGGCATAGGCTTAACAACTAAGCCACCCAGGTGCCCCTAGAAACATCTCATAAGAAATGTTCTTAAGCAGTTCAGTGTAAGTATTACAGAATTGGTGTGTCTTCTACTAAATGAAATAACATTGTGCTGAATGCAAATTTCAGTTATCTTATTAGAATCATCTTATGTGTTTTCAAGTACTTCATTATATGTTTTACAGATGTATATATCTTCTCCTCACTCTAATAACACTATGTATGTAAATGGTTCATCATTATGGAATAATGGGTGGGACAGAGCCTGCTCCTGACCAGCCTTACCCCGGGTGGCTTTAACATTATTTGATCTTCGGGATGCCTGGGTGGCTCAGTTGGTTAAGCAGCTGCCTTCGGCTCGGGTCATGATCCCAGGATCCTGGGATCGAGTCCCACATCAGGCTCCTTGCTCGGCAGGGAGCCTACTTTTCTCCCTCTGCCTCCGCCTGCCAGTGTTCGCTCTCTCTCTCTCTCTGACAAATAAATAAATAAAATCTTTTAAAAAAAAGCATTATTTGATCTTCTATTAAATCAGTATTTCACTGAGAATTTTAAAATGGCTATGAATTAGACTTCCTCCAAAAAGGCAAGTTAGATATTTAAATCTTTTTTTTAATTATCAATTTTCAGAGTGAAGACTGAATGTAGTTGTCTCCTCCAGTGGTGACATATAAGATTTGTTATTCACTTCTAAAATACCATATAGACTATATCAATGTTTAGCAATGATTTTATAACAAAGTAAACAATTTCTTAGCAGGTCCAGGGCTGGTATCTTGCTATATTTATCTAAATTGGGTTACAGTCATTAGGCTTTAAGGTAACAAACTCTCAACCCTGAAGAGAAGGAGGCTGGCTGTTTAAATTAAAAGAGGTTTAAACAACCTTCTTCTCTCACCTTTCTCCCTTACCAGATCCCTCCAGAGCTGCATTATTCAAGTGTTCTCTTTGGTCAAGAGAAGAGGAAAGATTATTATATGAATCTCTCTTTCACTCTCTTTAGGGAAAGCTCTTTCTTCCCATTTCTTCCATCTTATCTGTCTGTACAAAAAGGGCTTCTTAAAAGCACTTAAGTACGCCTGGGAAGACATCTTGCAGACTTACATTCTTTCAACAATAAGGAGTTAACGAGCAGTTGGTGAACGTCAGGCACAGTGTCAGTTCCTGAATCCATGGACAGATAAAAACCACTGTCTCTGTCTTTTAGGAGCTTATGGTGCATTCTGAAATTATCTTTCCAATAGAAGTCAGATCATGCCTCAGGTATAAGGGAAATGATGATCTGTGAATGATCATGAGGTCTTACAAAGATGACAATTAGCTTTTCTTAGGAAGTGAACATAGAAAAAGGTCAATTTTAAAAAGGACCTTTTCTGGATAATGAGATAAGGTTGAGCTGTTGCTAGGTTGTGGATTTAGATTCTGCTGGCATAAGGGAACTGATTTCCTTCCCAATAATTTGCTTTTACACTGGAGACCTGCAAATTGCTCAGGCTTTGTTGCTACTCTCAGAAATCAATTTTACCGGAATTTAAAACATTTTCTATGATGATATCATTTTTAAAAATCTATATTTAAAATATATATTTCATATATGTATTTTTAAAATATTAGTTTTTAAATGTAAGTTTATTGTATAACTCAGTTGTTAGCACATTCTTTTGCTGTAACGTAATACAGAAGTATCACTGTATATTACCTTTGTATATCCACTAATAAGCAGTTCTCACATTTTACTAGGATTTTCATTTTAACAATGACATAGAGAGAGATTATCCTTCTTATAACTCATGACATTTGCCTTCACAATTCTGCATTCACTTTAGATGAAGAAATTGAAATAATAAGAGGCTAAATGAGTCTCCAATATCTCAAAGTTCATAGACGACTATATACCATTTTCTTGAGCTTTTCTTTGTCTCGTTATATCATCTCTTCTACAATTTGATTTGTTGAATAATTTTAGAGATATTTGCATTTTTGTTTTCCATTCTCTCCCACTTGGTAAGACTTCCATGATCCAAATTTTAAAGGAAGACACACAAAATACATGATCCTAAAATTGTGAATTACAAAGTAAAAGTTTCATCCATATTATTAGCTCTTGCCATTTTCTTTGTAATCAGGAAGAACTGAATGAATGACTTGTGGGCACCCATTAAATAAAAACCCTGGTCCACTGTCTCAATTTTTATGTAAGTATTTCAACATTACTATTTACTTAAAATGAATAAGTGACCACTTTTATAGCAATTAACAAGTGCCAGCTCTCGTTCTAACAATCTTATTAGTACTAGTGTTATAATGTTCTCATCAACTCATTGATGTGACTATTCTCATTTTATAGAAAAATGAAAGCAAAGAGAACTTAAATAACTTACCCAGTGTTCTACAGTCAATAAGAGGCAGAGCCTGTGTGCTTTTATCTTGTGCTATTTCCCCACACAGCTTCACATGTCTAATACATGGCTGTCTACACCCTTAAACTCTCCATCATCTGGCCTAACTCAGAAATGAGGTTAAGAGAGAGTTATGTACTGGGACACCTGGGTGGCTCAGTTGATTAAGCGGCTGCCTTCGGCTCAGGTTATGATCCCAGCGTCCTGGGATCGAGTCCCACGTCGGGCTCCTTGCTCGGCAGGGAGCCTGCTTCTCCCTCTGCCTTTGCCTGCCACTCTGTCTGCCTGTGCTTGCTAGCTCTCTCTCCCTCTCTCTCTGACAAATAAATAAATTAAAGAAAAAAAAGAGAGTTATGTACTAATGACAGTTTGAAAGATATGTATTGCTCTAATTATTTTATTGCTCTGATTATTATTTTTATTCTCACCATATTTCAAACAACAAGAAAATTACTATTGCATCTTGACTCTCTTTAAAATGACCTTCATAACTGTGTTTGATAACATGCCCTTTACCGATGGGTGCTATAAGAAACAGCCTCATAAACCCATTACTGTATTTAACATACGAATGCTACTAGAGACATTTTCTACTATATTTCTTAGTCCTGCATTGAAAATCTGCAGTGAATAATTTCTTTTAAAATTTAGTGAAAGGAAATGGACTTGCTTCCACTGAAAAATTATCCCCCTTTCAACGGTAATTTATAATTGTCCATATTTCCCTATTCATTCACTTTGGTTACCTGGAATAGCATATGTATCTTAGTCAAGGATGTATCATAGAGTCAAATACTAGCTCAATATTAAAAATTTTAAAACAAATTCTTACAATCTGCATTTTCCTATTTTATACTTCTTTCCTTTCCTATTTCAGTTTATACTTTCTGTGCTCCAAATTTGTATTGACATTTTATCAATGTTTTATGTAAGCTACTTCAAATCTCTCATGGAATAAGACAGATATAATCTTCTGTCCTCCAAGCCCCAAGGATGCAAAGAAATAAAGGGCATGATCTCTGATCTCATGAAGCTCAAAAACAGATGGGAATGTAGCACATACACAGAAACAAATTAGTAATGAGATTAAATTCACTGTGAGTTCCAAGTAGGTAGTATAGACCTAAAATATAATACTATCTGAGTTTTGAATGAGCTCTGGGGAAGCTGGGAAAAACAGGAAGAAATAAAAACAACGTTGGCCATTGAAGAAGGGCTGGAACTTCAATAAGAGTAGTATAGGAAGGGAATAAGACTTTTTTAGGAAAGGCAAGTTTCCTGAAACAAGATATAGAAAGGGAAATCTGGTTTATTCAAATGATGATGGACATATAAACATGGTAGAAGATTGTTAGCTGCCTGCTCCAAATCCATTCTCCTGCTCCATCTCAATTGCTGAACCTTAATTTTATACCAAAGCAACTATATAACCAGATAAAAACTCTTTTCTATCTCCATTTTGAATCCAGTTTCATCTAAGTAATAAGTTGTTGGCAGTGAAATGCAAGCAGAAGTGTTGTGTCACAGCATAGGACTTTTGGAAAGTCTCAAAGAGAGGGAGTATGCCTTTCCTACTGCCTGGAAGGCCAAAGGGCTGTTGGAGCTCAAGTGAGAATCTTAGACACTGAGGATTAAGACCACATAGGAACAGTGGAGTAGAGAGCTGGAAGTAGCCTGGGTCGCTGATGCCTTCCTGCAGCTGCCAGATGGCCCTAGACTGACCATCTCCAGATTCTTTTATCTGAGACACTAAAGCCTAATTAAAGGGTTATTTTCCAGGTTCCTCTGACTTACAGCTAAAAGCAGTTCCTCCTGAATGAAACTGTCTGGCCCAAGTAGAGAATTCATATAAAGCATAGTGAAAAACCTTGAGTCAGAGCTAATGTCCAGCAAACAAATATAGGCTTGATTTTATTATTAAATGAAATAAATTTGATTGTATATGAACTCTCAAGCAAAAGTTTCTAAGCTGCTATATTTAGTTAACTTGTATGAACTAATTTTCTGAGTGAAATTACATTTTATACCAGTGACAAATATGGAAATATACACCTACTCTGTGTTTACTGTTACTATGAAAACACTTTCTGAAAGGACAGAAGGCACATTTAGAATAATCACTAAATGTATTCAGTTTTGGGCACCTGGGTAGCTCAGTTAGTTTGGCGGTCTACTCTTGATTTTGGCTCAGGTCATGATTTCAGGGTCCTGGGATTGAGGTCTGTGTCAGGCTCTGAGCTCAGTGGGGAGTCAGCTTGAGGATTCTCTCTTCCCTCTCCCTTTACCCCTCCACCTGCTTGTGTGAGTGCTCTCTCTCTCTCTCAAATAAATAAATAAATAAATAAATAAATCCTTTTAAAGAAATATATTCAGTGTTAGTATCAGTTAAAGAAATCAGTAATATGAGTTCAATAAAAAATAGTTTCTTCTAAGTTTATAAATATAACTTCAGTTTAGTAACTCACTATTAAATGACAGAATAAAAATAGTATTAAATCCTGGGTGGCTCAGTTGGTTAAACATCTGACCTGGGCTCAGGTCATGATACCAGGATCTTGGGACTGAGCCCTGAGTTGGGCTCCCTGCTCAGCAGGGAGTCTACTTCTCCCTCTCCCACTGCCCCTTGACCTTGCTTGTGTTTTCTCTCTCTCAAATAAATAAATAAAATTTTTTAAAAAATAGCATTAAATCTTAAATTGAAAATCTAACTAAAAATAATTATATACTGATGTACTAAAAGTTGTTTACAAAAGATCAGCATTACAAAAATTTGTTATATGTAAGGTACTGAAAATTAAAAAGAAAAATTAAGTTTTCTTTCAAACCAAGAATGTAAACTACACTTAGATAAATATTATTTTTTCATTTTCCAACTTTGCAAGCTGAGATTTATAATTAGTGTCTTAAAACATTTTTTCTGGTCTCTGCATGCTTCAAACCGGTGTAAATTAAAGAATCGCTCTATTTGCTTAAGAATTCTATTAAAGCAATTTTTACTATGAAATGCAGAAGATGAGAAAATACATGCTTTGAAATCTCCCAATTTGGTGGTGTTTCATGTTTAAACGAGTAAAGATTTTATTTTTCACAACCATTTGACCCTTACTTTGAGAGGCAAGTGTGTCACCTTCCAGGTTTCTTATGTAGGCACCGTAGAAGTATATGGATAGTACTCCTGCTGTAAAATTCCTTCCCCTTCTGGAAATTTACCTTAGAGCATCAGGTCACCAGCTGGCAGAGATATCAAGAACAAATACATATTGGGTGCCAAGAAAATGATATTTCTTAATCATCTGATTGGATGATACCAATTGGAACCAAATCTTTTGTAGTAACCAAGTAATTTTCTTACTAATTTCCTTATTTATTTAGAGAGGGAGAGAGCAAGTGCACGTGTGCTAGTAAGCAGGGGAGGGGCAGCGGGCAAGGGAGAGAGAAAATCTCAAGCAGCCTCCACACCCACTGCAGAGCCTGACCTGGGGCCCAGTCACACCATCCTGAGATCATGACCTGAGCCAAAATCAAGAGTTACATGCTTAACAGATTGAGCCACTCAGGTGCCCTCTCATTTCCTAATCCTTGACTTCTCGTGGTACTGTTGCAGCAAATTGTTATGAAATGGCATCAGAATATCATGTAGCTAAATTTGGTTATGGTAGAAAAGAATATTTCTGCATTTAAGAGAATAACTAATTACTAATTAATTAATTAATAATGCTAGACTCTTCTGGGACTTTTAGCACTTCAAATTATTCATTCCAAACTATGATTATGTAAGAAACAAAATTTATAAGGTTATTATGGATTATCTCTAAATTGCAAAGCAAAAATAAATGCTGAGTCAAATCTAGGTACTCATAAAAATAAATACAAAAATTTGATTGCTTGAACTTGTTATGCAAAGGTCAAGTTTATAAAATATATTTACAAAGCAGTGTTGCTATTTAGAGAAAATGAAAAGCAAAGTCATAACTGGTAGATGATCTCAGATTGTTAGAAAGGAAAGATCTGGCATATGTACTACAAATCACTAATATCAATTTCCCAGATTCATAAACGTTCAGATATAAACTTCAGAACTGAAACTGAAGCAAAGTTGAACATAAAAACATAAAGTTGAACAAAAATCAAAATGGCTGCACTAATGCTTGAGGGAAGCTTGATTTTAAAGTAACTTTTTTCTCTCTTCTGCAAACTTCCCCTCATTCCTTCTCAACCTTTTGTTTCAGGAACCTGGTAGTCCCTAAGGAAATGAGGAGGTTGGCAGCACATACTCAATTCCTGACAAAACTGGCTAGATCCTGTATTTCCCTATAACTTCCTTCCCACCCCCAGCCCCTTCCTTATGGGCTTACAATTTTTGAAGATCATAGCAATCCTGGATGTTATATGTAAACAATGAATCAGGAAACACTACCTCAAAAACTAATGATGTATTGTATGGTGACTAACATAACATAATAAAAAAAATAAAGACCTATTTTCAAGATAAAGACTTAACACTTATTCAGTTCCACACTAGAACTCATGTTTTATCCAGTTCCATACTAGAAATCATACCTTGAGGAACTGGAAAGAAATATTTAAAATTTAATGCCCACAATTCACCTCTTATTTCTTATATCGTAACATTTACACATAGCATATGACATATATATAGTACATAGCATATGTTATCATACAAAATAATATACATTTAGAAGTAAAATGAAATCTTTTTTGTCCTTTCTCCCTCCCTTATTTCTTATCTTGCTTCCTTTTTTTCTTTTAGTCTTAAAGTGCTTAGAAATAGGATGACTAGGAAGTTTCCCATTTTACATGAAATGTAACTTCAAAAATTACATTATTAGTAGGTGTAGGAACAAAGCTGTGGCAGACATATCACTGTGGGAAGTGGATTGATTTGAAACAGGAGAAATTTAACAAAAGGTTCTGACCAAGATTTGTCATGGTTCAATAAAGGGAAAATATAAGAGTGGAATATGAAGGAAAGCTTGGGGCTGGGAGACAATAAATGACTTGTCTGAAAACGTTAAACTTAGCAGACACTATAAAATATTTTTCCAAAGTGCTCATATTCACCTTACATTCTCCCCAGCTGTGTCTGAGAATTCTAGTTGCTTCATATCTTTGCCAACATTTTCCATTATCAGTACTTGTAATTTTAACTAAGCTGGTTGTTTTATGGGTTTGAAAACCATAATAAGATTACATCTCTTCCTTCATAAAGAGCCCCCCAAAGACTTCTAGTATCATCTAAAATAAAATCCAAACTTCTTATCATGGCCTACAGACCTCTGCATGGTCTAGCTTAGCCTATCTCTGATTTCATTTTATATCACAATCTTCCCTATTCTCTAGGTTCTAACTCTGTAGTCTTTGTTTCTGTCTTTTGAAAATTACACACTTTCTCACTTTAGAAATTTTATATTAGTTTTTTATCTCAGATCTTTATTTATTCACTTTATTGAGATTTTAATTCTAATATAATGTTTTTGTAAAAAGGTGATAATTTAGGTAGAAATAAGGAGACCAGACATAATTTGAAAGCTCACCTTGACTGGGGGTAAGTACCAAAGTTTGGGAACAGTGAGACTTTTAAAATCACTATTTTCTTTTCCCTCTGGATTTAGGCTTAGGCTTTGCTGTCAGCAAAAATCACTAAGAATGTGTTGCCTAAGCAAGGAGGAGAGAAAACTCTCTTCAATAGCCTTTCAGAGTCACTGGGGTCAAAGAAGTGTTGATATTGACTCAAGTCCAATTTCTGATCTGCAGAAATTTCTTTTCCAAATCAGACTTAGGAGGAAGAGTGCCTTTTTCTTTGTGGAAGATGCACAGTTTGAGCCCTAACAGTTTAAATACTGTACATTGTGATTTTTGAGAAATGAAAGGCACATTTATCATTTTTGGGAATCCTTTCTCTTAAGCGTGGTTTTTATAAATCATTCCTGTCATGCACTATCAAGGAACAATTGGCTGTTTCACTTTTACTATTTATTTTGTCAGTATTATAACATTCTAATTGGTTATACATTTGTTGACAGGAAAAGATTAACATCTGGTACTTTTTATTTTTTATAACAATTATGGTTTTGCATGGATTCAGGACAAGTATGACTTCAGTATTATTTCTCATGTTAGAAGTATAATAATCAATGATGATTACAAAAGTTTTAATGTTTGTTATTTTGTATTCTTATGAATTGGTAAAGACTTAAATAGAAAAATAGAGTGGCAGTCCAGATAAACATCAAATAGCATATTAGGTAGACAAATTTGAAAAGACAAATATATTCTTTTTGAGGCAACAAATATTAATAAAATCTAAATCATAAAACAATAATATATATTAGATTATATCATAATTCTAATATTTTTAGATTCATTTGGTGTACTTGCTTTATGAAAAAAAAAGTTGTTAAACTGTTCCACGTTTCTTTGAAAATTCTTCACATCTGGAGAGAATAGATTAATAGAAAGATGCCCACATTGTTCTTTTGAAATTTACAAGGAAGAAAAACCCTACAAAATTGTATAAACACCTATGATAAATGATTTTCAACTCAAATGCATAAAAGAACATAAAAATAAAATGAAGAGTGTTACAGAAAAATAAGGTATCCAAAGTACATTTTATACTCATTAATCAAACTTCAAAACAACAGATTTTATAACACCAATTCTAAAAAGAAAAGCTCCTAATGTTTTGTGGCTATGGCAGTTTAGAGTTTCTATTGAAACTCTATAGAAGTCCTGGTGAAGTCATTTCTACAGACTGTTAGGCATTTTCAGTACTTGATAATGAGGACTTTTTAAGATTAGCTTAAGCTATGGATGTTAGTATACAATTCTCAGTAGGAAAGATGCTACCAGAAAACTGTTTCCAGAATTATATTCTTCAATGCATTGAAGAGTTTAGCCCTTTATTAAGTGAACCAGTTAAAGTAAGAATTTATGTCTAGTGACTGCAGAATAATCTAGAGATGACAGTACTGAGAAATTATTATTCTCAGACAATACTACAAAACTTAGAAAGGTAATGACTAGAATTTTTAATAATCTGAAGTAATAAATGTTTTTGATAAAATTTTGTTTATTATTACATACCAGATGTTCTTTCCATGATGGTGTTAAGTGGCTTTGAGTGAATACTAATTCTAATGCTCAACTCAGTGAAAATGCATATTTACTGTACCACCAGTATTTATTCATTCATTAATATATGCATGTACTATTAGTCCTAGCAGTTTAAATACAAGGCCAAGTATATTAAGTACCTAGTAATTTAAGTATATTACAAAATGTTAAGTATATTACAAAAAATTACAAAAATATTAAGTACCTAGTAAATTAAGTATATTACAAAATGAACAGAGAAATGGAAATTGAAAAAGGCTGAGGTAAAGATGGTATAAATAATATTTTTAAATGTCAGCTTGCTAATTATCATCATTTCCTAAACTCATTAGACAATACTTTAAGAAATAAAATTAGGGCAATGCATTCATCATAAATGAAAGTTAATGTAAATCCATTTTATAAATAGTCTTTATAATCTTAAATTTTTCAAAGACCTAATTAGATTGTCATTGTCTTTCTAGCTGTGATACTGAAGAGCACTTTCTGATGGGAGAAGTGTCAGCTTCCTCTATTTCTTGCTGTTTGCTTGTGCTTACATTATTATTACATCGTCTTTAATCTTTGTTACAGGAAGACTTTTAAGCTACTTGTGCATTTTCTGAGGATAAATTTAGTTAACACTATGTAGAATAATCTACAAATCAATTTAACTACTTGCAAGTTAACTGAGAAGAGTCACAATATCCTGGCTGCTTGAGGCTCTTTTTCTTTTAACTTCCAACAGCCAAATTACCTTTCAGACCTCAGCCCAGAACACTGCCATGTTTTCTTTTGGCTGAGGTCTTTGGTGGGAAATTTAATATGGTTTAAATAGGTATTTCTTCCCAAGGTTCTTCTTAGCTTCATATTTGTAGCTACAATCTCAACTAATTTTAATACAGTGAGTTCTGATTTCTTTTATTTAACAGGAATAACAACTTTATAGTTGGAAAGGATTTTAGAGCTCAGTATATCAATCCTCTTATTTTTATTGTTACTTTCCTTCCAATAAGTTAACTCCCCCCCCTTCAACTTATCAATGCTTCTGTCTTCCATTTGTAGACTGCCTTAATTTTAAGTTAAAACAATGCTATAGTCAAAGAATATTAACTTTAAAAGATTCTTGATAACTAATAATGACATATCAAATGTTTTCTGAGAATATATTTTGGCAAAGATTTTCTCAGTGCAAAATATATGCATTCTCAATACAGGTTCTTAAATGGTGAAGAAAGGGTTAAATGGCTTTTAAGACAATTTTTTTTTCCCCACAACACTATAACATAGAAGACATGATTTTAAAGAACTGGATAATTGTCATGAAAAAAGTTCATTCACATATATCAGAATTTACTAGTTATGTCAAGTATCATCCCCATGAATTAGAAATAATTTATTTTATTGTAGTTCTTGAAATTTTGATTCTATTATCTTACTTCGATTATCAAACACTCCAAACATCTTGACAAAAACATTCATCAGCAATATTTGAATGATGTAAGGAACTCAGATAGCATGAAAATTTGTTTTCTGTGAATTTAAGAGAAGCTTCATAGAAACCTTCCTTCAGGAAGGTTCTGTTGATTGTCTGGGGGACCTTACGTCAACTGAAAGCTCTGAAGTCAGGGAAATGATTACTGTGAGTACTACTGAAATTATATTTGCCATATGAGTCACTGCCCAGTTGTGATGTCAGGTAACAGATTATTCTTGTCCACATCTCTTCACTTTACATGAGTGTTATGAACCAGATAGCATTGACAAGGCTTTAAAGATTTAATATTTCAAGTGTTTCTCTTTTTATACTGTTGAAAAGATAAATCTTGAAATCTTAACAGGTTATCTATGAGATTATGCATATATTTTACAAGGAGTGTCTTTCAAACTTTGTGATGAATTATGGGTAATGGAATACTGACTTTATTTCACCAAATTATATTCTGAAACCAGATTTTTCATGGGCCTCAAAGTGGCACAAAGAAGAAAATTCTAATGTAGCTATCCGACATTAAAAGATGATGCCTTGGAAAGTAATAATAATAATGGCTTAATAAAAATAATTGTAGTATCAAAAATTTTTGAGAGCTTATTATCTGTTGGATACTGTGCTTAGTGAAGCCCATGTATTGTTCCATTGGTATACCTCTGTATTAGGTAGTAATATTACCCCTATCGTACCGAGGAATATTCTTAAACTCTGAGGAAAGTTAATGCCACAGTTCACATGAGTGGAAGTATGGAATAGGAATTCAAATCTAGGTCCACTGATTCTAGAGCCCACGCTCTTAACCACCTTACAAGATACATGATCCATGGAGATGTTCAAACCTAAGTTCAGAAGATGATTTGGCAAGAATATGCAAGAAAGGCTTCCAAAATCAGCTGGATGTTTGAACCAAGTGAATTAAAACTTTCAAACCCCGAGAATCTGTGATTCTATGTTTATATCAGTAAGAGATGTATTTTTATGCACCTTTAGACTTCAGAAGGAGAATCGTGACTAGAGTTTCATCAAAGATGGATTTAAAATCAGTTTTAATTTAAAACACTAAAAAGGAATATGAAATAGTTTAGAAAATTTGGTTCTAAAACAAATGTTCTCTTCATATTGTGGGTTAAATTTAGTCAAAGAAAATGGTGCAGCTTCTTTGAGAGATGCCTTGCTTCAGGCCCTTGTATCTCATCTAAATATCGAAATCCCTCCTCCACTGATCTGCCTGCCTGAGACTTGTTTCAATCTGCTGTCTATCCCTGTTCTTGCCAGTCATCACACAAAGCCCCAGGTTTCCTGGCAACTGCATCTTCAATGAAATCCCAATATCCTTGACCCCTGGAATGGTCCCTTTACCTTCCTGCTCTTATGGAAACTGGCCTCCCCCATGAGGTCATTCCTTCCCTGCAGCCTTCTCAGGTGGTGGCTGCTTTTTATTCCATAGCTTTTTTACAGCTAGATGTAAAGATGCAGGCAGACATTCTCTTGTCCCTCACTGCTGCTTTTGGATAATTCATTTTCTATCCTCTCTACAACCCTGAATTCCTTGCCAAATTTCCCACTGCTTCTCATTATTGCTATTATCAACTAACTCAGGGACATCCTCAACCCCCACTTCCCTATGATGGTAGTTCCTGGCTCACCATCACTTTCTCTAACATTGTGCTAGTATTTGTAAAGATGAAGCCTTTTAATAATTGGCCTCCAATAATTCTCTTCTACAATGATCTATCCTCCACTCTACCTCAGTCACCCACAGCCATTGGCAAAGACCCTTCTTCCTCTTACTTTGCTCTGCAATTTCTTTCCCTTTCCCCACCATCTCTAGCTACAACTGTTACTTATCAATTATAATAGACTGTATAATTTATAATATTATATTTGTTTTATTTTTTAAAGATTTTATTTATTTATTTGACATACAGAGATCACAAGTAGACAGAGAGGCAGGCAGAGAGAAGGGGTAGCAGGTTCCCTGCCCAGTGAAGAGCCCGATGTGGGGCTTGATTCCAGGACCCTGGGATCATGACCTGAGCTGAAGGCAGAGGCCTTTACCCACTGAGCCACCCAGGTGCCCCTTATATTTGTTTTAAATTGTTTGTTTCCCCCAGATAGAATATACATTCCTCAAAGTCAGAGATCTTTTTTCCCATTTGTTTTGGTTATAGAAGGTATCAGTTAGTCACTTTTCAAAACTGTTTCATTCTTCTGTGGGCACAGAGATGTCCTATATTTCCCAGCTACCCTTGCTGTTTGGTGTATCCTTGTGACTTCTTTCTGGCCAGTAGAATGTGCATGAAATAATGTGCACCATTTTGAGGCCTGGCCTCCTTGACCTTTCTCTTCCCCCTTCTGCTGTATGGACACTGAGGATACAACAATTGGCTGATGCTCTTTATAGGATAATGCAGTCACAAGATAGAAACAACCTGGGTTCCTGAATCACCTCCTGAGAGCTGCTTACCAAACATACTCATTAATCTCTTACCTGACACAGAAGTAGAATTCTGTTGCGTTACGCCTTTAAAATTGCTTAGCAATTATCTTATCTTAAATCATATAAAGATGTATCTTAAGTCCTTGAATTGTGGCTGGAACATGATACCTGCTCATTAACAGATATATTTTTCCTTTTTTCTCTATTTGATATAATTAAAGACTTCAAAATCACTAGTACCTGCTTAACTAGTATTTCAGGCTAGTAATAGATTGAGGCTAACAGAAAATATGTCCTGGTTTGAATTTCCCTGAATTCTTATGATCTATGCCAAAAAAAGTAGTTGCTCAGAGCATGTTTTTTCTGGAGAACAGGGTCCTACTGTAGCTATAACAACGGAAAAGAAAGGCTAATGAAATACTCTGTGAATTGATCTATTCCAGATTTAAAATCGCAAATTAGTTTGTTATTTATTTCCTGATGTTTAAAACCTTTGTTTACAACTCAGAAGATGTGGAACAAACTGAACTGGATATATATCACTCTCACATTTCTTTATTTATAGAAAGAGTTCTATAGTAGGCTGGACAGAATTAAAGTTCTTATTTTAATATTTTAAATATTTTTATATTTTTAATATTATAATACTTATGATTATTTTGGATATTTGAGGTCACAAATATACTTTTTTCTTGAAATCTTCCAACATTTACCAAACATTTACCAAAAATGTTTATATTTCGGGGTGGCTGAGTGGCTCAAGGGGGTAAGCATCTGTCTTCAGCTCAGGTCATGCAGATAGGGGCCTTGGATAGAGCCCCCCATCAAAGCAGACAGTCTGCTTCCTCTCCCTTTGACATTCCCCCCACTTGAACTTTCTGGCTCTTTATCAAATAAATAAACAAAATATTTAAAAAATGTTTATTTTTTTTAATAGATGGATTAAGAAAGTCTGATGACTTTGAATGACTATGAATGTACAAATAAAAAATTTCCCTGGAAAAGCTAAGTAAGGTATAAAGATAATACCTAAATTCAGAATAATCAGGCTTTCTGCTTGATTTCATGTGTATATCAATTTTCCTTAACCAAATGTCACTATTTGCACAAATGAAATTATGTAACACAGACAGCACAAACTACTTAATGATTCTGTGTATAAGTAGCATGCACACACATAGAAATATGACAAGAAGCACTCACTATCTCACTGAAAGAACCCTAATAACTTGGTGAAGGAAGGGAAATACTATATGCCAGGAATACTATTGTTTCTTCTCTTTTCTTTATTGTACTTCTATTTAAATTGGAACAGAATTCTTCAGTTTTGCCCTGAGTGATTTGCTGCAATAATATAATCCAGACTAAAAAAGGTATTTGTTTGTCTATTTTAAGTAGACAATTAGATCACATTTAGAGACATTTGCCAGAGATCTGCCATTCATATTTTGATTTCCTAATTCACTCTTTTCTTCTGCCACATACTATACATTTTATGTATATAGCACATGCTGCGATTATATTACCATTATAACATGGTATTTAATGATATTACTATTAATTCCTGATTTATGTGTAAGCCATGACTTTTCAATATCCTTTTCAATGTTTCAAAGTTAGCTTTGTGTCTTTTTGGATTTTTAGTAATATTTGTAATTCTGAAGAGGCAAAAACTGAACTAACAGAGACATAGTTCTGGCTTACAAATTAAAGTACAAGATTATCCTCTGAAAAGCTTCAATAAGAATTGATTGTGTCTGGTGTTTGTTACATTTTTTTAAAGACTTTTCTTGAAAAGGTATTCAAATATACTTCTAAGACTTTTTGAAATACTTTTTCCATAAGAATAGCTTTTTCAAAGTATTCTGAAACCTTGATGATTTAAAGATTCAATGCTTCTATAATCCAAAGTGTACTATATTTGAGAACTTCAAAGTAGTTTATAAATATTAATTTCTTTTGTAATGTATTCTAGAATACAGGTATCTTCACTCTATGTTATAAGCTGTAAAATTGAGTTTAAAATCTTAAACACATCTCTACTTCCCCTTAGCCCTGTAAATTGTGATTTTAGGATATGTTTAGTTGGATATCCACATGGAACATTCTTCCAGGAGTGATCTGCAAACATTTAGAGAATGTGTACTGGTCAGTTTTTCCATCATAGAGTTGCTGTTTGACCTTAGTGTGACCTAACGGAACCCAGAACCACAAATGAAATCTGGTCCCGAGTGGGGAAAATATATTAGTGTTGCAGGATCAAGGGAAATACCGAAAAGGTCTAACCTACCCCAGATGGATGTTTAGTCACTGGGAGAAAGAACATCATCCACATAAGAAGGTGGAAATTCTTAATTTCAGGGAAATATTCTAGCACCCTTATTAAAAACTATCCCTAAAAGTTCAAGAAGAAGCAGCATCTGCCTCCTTGGTCTGTATGTGTGTTTGAATAAACTTCCAAGTGTATCTTTGACCTCAGCAGTTTATTGAGAGCAGTTGGCAGGCACAGATTTGGGCCCACATTCCCCTAATCTGCCTTCCAAATTTCCTTTGCATTTTGCTTAGTTGTATCCTGTGTTTCCACTTGGCATTTCAGCATTTGTCACTGATCCTATTTTAAAAATCAAGCTTGCCGTTGTTTTGGCTCAGGTAGTTTAAAAACAAAAGTTAAAAAGCAAAGAACTATTCAGGAGGTCTTGGGAAAGAAGGCAATGCCAGCTGTTTCCTGTTAATAAGAGTTGAATTTGGAATATAGGCTTCTTCAGCTCTGGTCTTGACCTCTGTCCACTACTCCTCTCCTGGTGTTTGAGCAAATATACATCAACTGACTTAAGATGAGAATAAAAGCAAATTCTCTTTCCAAATTTCAGGGAAGTTCTTTGGGAAAAACACAAAGGGAAGAAAGATGTTTATTTTACTTCAACTTGTGATAGTAACAAAATGGTACAGCCGCCTGGTCCTCAGGGAAACCATGGCAATTGTTTCAAGGCACGCCATTCCCATTTCTACATTCCTCTCCTAGTTCCTACTTCCCTGACTCTCAGATAGTGCTGCAATAAACACTGTCATTTAACTTTCTTAAAGATCCCTCTTCTTCAAAATTTACTTGTCCTATGTACTAACCTCTCAGAGAACTAGAACTAGTCATGTGAAGGTGCTGAAGAATAACTAACGAGTATATTAGCTTTTAAATTTAATTGTCATTTAAATGCCTTTATCCCAATTACAGAAATTTCTGGTTTTGTGACAGGACATTTCTGAAGGTTTTTTGGGTCTGACTGGGCCTTCCAGTAGTTGCCAAAGCACATTACATAGGCAAGAGCTTAATCTATTCACATGCAAATCAATGTAGGCTTTTTGTCCCCTCTCCTCCCCACCCCCAATGTTTCTCTATGTAATTTCCCATGTAATCTGAAGAGGATGTCAAATGTTAGTATGGTATGGATTATGCATTTTAATTAGCATTTACTGGGTACTGTTGGTTAAGTAGGCCTGATGGATAAAAAACAGTTTATGTGAAAAAATTCTGATGTTCTCAATTAGTTCTTGTCTGGAGTCCTTTCAGTAAGCAGATGTCCTATGCTTATCATTAAAGGCAGGAAGGCATAAGATCTAGGGTTAAATCATATCAACTTCAGTCGGTTTCCTGCGGCTTTACTTTTCTCCTCTTTTTTTTAGAGGAGAGACTAATTTGCTTTTGTTGTTGTCACAACAACAAAATAAATAGAGAACCAACAATAAACATCTTTCCTTCCTTAGTGTTTTTCCCAAAGAACTTCCCTGAAATTTGGAAAGAGAATTTGCTTTTACTCTCCTTTTAAGTCAGTTGATGTATATTTGCTCGAACACCAAGAGAGGAGTAGTGGACAGAGGTCAAGACCAGAGCTGAAGAAGCCTATATTCCAAATTCAACTCTTACTACATGTGAGTCCATCTACAGAAGAAGCCCCAGATACTGTTAGTTGAAGTCAGTTATCTGGTAAGGATAGAATCATAAAAATCACTTGAAAGTAACTGTATTGGTGAAATTTCATCTTGGGGGTAAAAACATGAAATGGATAAAATATTAAATACTTCTACTACTCCTTCAGTAGCAGTTCTTTGAAGTTACCCATCTTTCCTGCTCAGTAGTGGGCTTCCTTAATAACATTATAAATTAAATTACATAGTATTTCATCATTTATAGTTAAGAAACCTTTTCATTTTGGTCATGGACACTCCTTTCTTCTCCACATTTGTTCCTGTGGTATTGGTTTGGCAAGGAGGGGAAGGAAAAAGATTTTTCCTGCTCCTTCTCTATACTCTAGCTGTATCAGGGGTTTTGTTTACCAAGTGCTCAACACTTTCAGGTAAAAGAGGACTATTAGTTCTTGCTTTAGTAGCAAGGGGTGACAGTTTGGACACACCTTTCTTGTTGGAAGGATGGAGCCAAAGGACCAGTTCAAATGCTTTTCCTCAACCACAGGAAGGACGAGGGAGGAATGGCTGTTTCTACCAACTGGGTAGTGCTCCAGAATATCACTCCCTATTTGCTTCCAGTTCTTCTCTTATATTTCTCTATAGTTAAAGTCACCAAACCAATTTAACCTCTGGTACTCACTAATTACTTTATGTAATGACACAAACAACTGGCATAAACAGGTCTTGGAATAAAAAGAGAACCAACTCCTGCTAAGAACATTTACCAGAGTGTAGGGAGAGAAGTAAAGACTCCTGGAAGGAGGACTGCCAGCTGTGAGCTTTCACTGTGACATGGACGTTTGTATGTTTTACGAAGGAATAGAGAGTTCTTATGAATCTGACAAGTCTATTATTGGAGGTGAGTTAGAGAGTTTTCATGGTAAACTATGATATTTGAAACATAAAGCAATTTTATGAACCTAAAGTTGAAAGACCTGACCCAAACTTTCCAGCTACTTAGTCATACTTAGGACATGCAATCAGGTCTGATTTCATTTGTAGGGATTTTCCGACTATACTATTTGTATCCATGGGGGTGTCGGTCACGAAAATAGAATCTATACTACTATTATACTATTTAAAGGGGAATGGATATATTAGAGAGAACTAGTTACATTAGTCATGGACGAGTCCTGACAGTGTACTGGAAAGAGTGAAACCACCAGAAGGTACCAGCTGCAGGAAACTGCTGCCACTCCTGGGGCTCAGTGTGTTACTGGAGCCCATGAGGTAATTGCTGACCCCAGAGCAGGGATGGCTCGGCAGACATTGTGACTGCAGAGGGTGGGGTTTTCTGGTAACAGAAAGAAATAGCTGTCCTCTCACTTCAATCTGTGCCTTTGTTTTTCCCCTAGAACTTATATATATCTTACAATTTGAAGTTTGTACCTTTTGGTACATTCTTCTACCCGTAACTTTCCTCTCTTTCTAATTCTTGCTTTTGAGAAATAGATATGTAGTAATCCTAATAGTACTATTTAAAGAAATATGTAGCTATGGACTAGGAAAAAACATGGCATGTCTAATAACTTACCTCAAAAGGAGCATATTTGAAGAGTAAAAAGAAGTAATCTACCAGTAAGATGGGTACTTAATTATTATAAAAATAATAAACATTACATTATTCACAATAGCCAAGACATGGAAACAACTTAATTTTCAATGGATGAATGGATAATGTGGTGTGTGTGTGTGTGTGTGTGTGTGTGTATAAATATATAAATATATGTTCACAATGTGCATGTATGAATGGATAATGTGGTGTATAAGCCTACATATACATACACACAAGCACATACATATATGTGTATATCCACATATATATGGTATATATAAATATACATGTATTTATACACACACACATACAATGGAATGTTATTCAACTGTAAAAGGAAGAAAATCCCTCCATTTGTGACAACATGGATGGACCCTGAGGTTATTATACTAAGTGAAGTAAGTCAGACAGAGAAAGACAAATATGGTATGGTATCACTTATATGTGGAATCTTAAGGAGCCAAACTCCTAGAAAAAGAGACTAGAGCAGTGGTTGACAGAGTTGAGGAGTGAGGGAAATAATGAGATGTTTGCTGAAGGATATGAACTTCCAGCTGTAAATATATATGAGTTCTGGTGGAAAAACCAATATTACACAAATAGCAAATGATAAAATTAAACATAGCCATTGTATCACTTATTCCTATCTTCACCATACCTTTCACTGTAGTTACACCTCTTTGTCTTTTCCCATCACAGTAAAAGAAGAGAGACAAAGAAGAACCATAAAGAGGAAAAGAGGGGGTGGGGATCATCGGAGATACAAAATGTGGAAATAATCAAAAGAATCAATAACGGCAATTATAAATTAAAATGTTGAGACAATTACTAGGTATTCAGAATTTTAATGGACATTCTCCCCATTTAAGTAAAGGGAAGGAGGAGGGATTAGGAAGGTAAAATAGGAAAGATTATATCAAATTCTCTTCCTACTACATTATTTTCCCTTAGGCTGATTTTGATTTCTTGCCATCAGAACAGGTACCACAGATGTTTAATCCTCTGAGTTGGCTGTATGTCCCCAATCTCATGTTTTTATTATTATTATTAACTTTTTCCTTATGACTTAAGTGGATCTAGACACAAGGGTTTAAATGTAGACAGCAGAAGGGAACATAAACAGAAAAAAGAATCATCTGTTTTCTTATAGAAGAGAATATACCTAAAACTTGCCCCTAAACAGGGGAGAGAAACCAGAGAACTGTGTTTTGCTTCAATTCTCTTTCTCTCTCTCACACTTTTTTTTCCTTTCTTTTTTACCAGTACCTGTCAGGGCTAGTCTAACTGCTGCTCTGAGTAATTTACTGTGATTTAATTTTGTCAATGTCTGTTCATCCCCTAGCCCTGGTCTCTAATTGTGGTCAGATAATTGTTTGTCACTTTTTACCCCATTTGGAAAAGTTTATACATTGAAAGCGGTGACTGATTTTTAATAAAGTTAGGGTTCTTTTTATTTTCTGCTTTTCATGATTAAAAGACATTCATTGAGAATCACAGAAACTACCATGTAAGTAATTTATATCAAAGGCACCCAATGTCATGACAGAATCCAGGATGTGCTGGGAGACTGGCAGGTTGGGAAGGAAAGACAGAGAGGAAGAGTTGGCAGGACCCATGTGTATCATCTTCTCAGTTTAGAAGCACATATGGTGCTTCATAATGCTCTGCTCAATTGCTATATAGTTTTAGTCTATATCCTATTAAAAATAAACTCTATTAAGAAGAGCGTTTTGGAAAAGTCATGAATCTCATATTATAATTCACAGAATTTTTCAGGAGTGTTTTGAGTTTAATATAGACTGACCCTGAAAGATAAATTGAGACATCTACTTTTTTAATGAAAAAATAAACTTACTTCTAAAAGGTGTTTCCACTCTTTAAAAATTACTAATGAAAAGTTACAAATTACATGTGTTTGATTGAAGTAAATTTTTTAAATATTGGGAACAATAGAAAACAAAACAAAATATAACAAATATCCCCCACCCTGGTCCAACCCTCCCAAAGCCAGGTATCATCTGTAATGTGGTCATGCCCTCTTCCTCTTGCAGCTTGATGTATAAAGGTGTAAGTTATAATTCTAAATCCTGAGGAGAAATCACAGGCCCTGACCTTCAGAATCTTGTTATCTGACTTCTATGGTGAGATATATCTACAAGAGCAAGTTATAGTGATTCACTACAATGTTTAGTGATACATTAGGGACTAATCTTACAGTTAGTGTGACATTGGGAATTAATCATAAAAATTCTATTTAGCTTTCAGGATGATTTTTGGAAAATGTAAACAAATTAAAGGGATCTAGACTTTATTCCCTATAATCTCATCAATATATTAATACCTGAGCTATGTACAT
Source organism: Mellivora capensis (assembly GCA_004024625.1). Lineage (NCBI taxonomy): Eukaryota > Metazoa > Chordata > Mammalia > Carnivora > Mustelidae > Mellivora > Mellivora capensis. The sequence continues at coordinate 57,350 of PISX010007497.1, read as the reverse complement.
ACACTCTCAACATTTTATATACATATAGTTTTGCTACAAAGCATGACTGAAATGGTCTGCAATATTTACACTGTCAGTGTAAGGGGGCCACCCTGTCTCCTGATGGCTATCCTCCCTAATACCCACTGCTTCTTGCATCTTTAACTTAAGAGAAAGAGAGTGGCTGCCTTGAACAGACTCACTCAGAGCACACTCACAAAAACAGACTCCTGCAAAGGGCAAAGGGAAAAAGAGATATGGAAGCAATACATATCAGTGATAATTCTCACAAATGTACTCACCCTCTGATTTCTTTTATCATTGTAAGTTCTGGCTTCTGGATCTGGAGACACATGCTTATTTTCATTAACATGATTTCTCCTAAAAGATAAATATATGACTTTGGCAGAGAATTCAAAACAAATGTGAAAATTGAGAAACATCCAAGTTATTATCTTGACAATTGGCTTTTATACATTAGTTAGACATCCTCAAGAACCAAAGACTTATCATCCATTGACGTAAATCCATGGTGTGGAAAGTCTAAAGATAATGCCATGAAATCAAGAGGTTTCTATTCCCAAAATAGGTATTAGTATTTTATCGCCTTGTAGAATGGTGTAACATGCTATATAGAATAAAAATAAGATTCACAAAACTTTAAATACTAAAATTCAAGTAACAAAATAGTTAATCAGACATTTAGAATTTATATGTAATTTAGTTCATTCTGTTTGAGCAAAATGACAGAATAAAACTCTGACAAATCAAATATTCTAGTTAATAGATAGTAACAATGTACACATTATCTTAGCAGTCTTTTGATGATGTCATCATCATAAGCAAACAAGTTACAAAATTTGAAAAAACTGGAATATAATAAATAAACTACATTTAGTTTTTCTTTTCTAACTCCAGAGTTATGTCAATGTTATTATTTGGAACATAAATTAGTTTCATCCAGCAACTAACTAGCATGGCCCTCAGTAAACATGTATTAAAGAATAAATATGTGGAAACATATGCTAATATGATTGTGGCTGACAAAGTAAATGGCTAACATTACATAATACATGTAACATTTACATTGACCTTACAAAAAAAGTTTAATTCATACAGAATGTTGGATATTTTCATACATTTCCAATGCTTTTTTTTTTCTTAACCCAAATCTACTTGGTAAATCTACTTGGTTCAGAAAGTTTGGCATTTTCTTTAGTGTTACACGCATAGATACATCTGTCAAATAAAAGACCAAAAGGTAACTATTTTTTGGTTAAATAGAGCATAGATTTTTTTTTTAAAAATCACAGAATAGATGTTAACATTTTGAAATATTTAAGGTTGGGTGTTTACTTAAACTACATATTTTTCCTGAAATTACAGTGGTTTAGATGTTATAAAATGATAAACCAATTTTTTTCTTTTTTATAAACATATAATGTATTATTAGCCCCAGGGGTACAGATCTGTGAATCACCAGGTTTACACACTTCACAGCACTCACCATAGCACATACCCTCCCCAATGTCCATAACCCCACCACCCTTTCCCTCCCCCCTCCCCCCCGGGTCACGCACAGTTTGTTTTGTGGCAGTAAAAGTCTCTTATGGTTTGTCTCCCTCCTGATCCCATCTTGTTTCATTTATTCTTTTCTTACACCCCAAACCCCAAGTTGCATCTCTAATTCCTCATATCAGGGAGGATGATAAACTAATTTAAAAGGCATGCTCAATTTAAAAATAATTGACTAAAAGCAATATATTTTATAATTACATAAAATTAGACTAAGTTATTTTTAGCAAATGTTTCTAAATTCCTAACATAAAAACTCTCAAATTGATTTTAATTTTTTTGGTGTTTGGTCTTGTAATTGATAGATTTATTAGTTGGAAAAGGAATTTTAATATCTAGGCACAGCCTTAAGCCAGTCATTTCCTGCTCTAGTCACATAAAGATTCATTTCCAATTGCGATGTGGGATTCTAAAACTCAATTAATATTTCCTTTTCTAACATATACAGATAATTAAATCAGAAGCAGAGTTGCCTATCGATATTCATGATGAAGTAAAAAGCACTGCAATTTTCTTCTGTGTTCATTGCATTAATACTCCATTATCAGTTAAATTAATTAAATATGTACAAATGTAGATCTAACGGTGAGCCTGGAACAGTTTTAAAAAGAATTTATATGTGTAATAGTTTCTCATAAACATTCACAGGAACAGTGTAGGTTGGAAGGGCCGCTTTTCTTACACTTTTTCAACAGTGTAATGATCACCCCTATTTATCAAATGTGTCTTTCAACCAAGGACCCTGGTGACTAAGTTACATGCATTATCTCTCTGGAACTTCATGACAACCCAGTGAAGTAAGTTCTATGATTAGTGATACTTTATGGCTGAGGAATCTAGAAATATTAAGTAGCTTCTCCAAGGTGACTGAGTTGGTAAGTGGTGAGGCTGGGCATAGATTCAGGCTTATCTTTACCTCTTTTGTCTTCTTTTGTTCAGATGAAGACACTAAAATAGAGAAAGCTCATGTTTAAATCACTAGCAAGGAGTAGAGCCAGAAGCTGAACCAGTTACTGTGAATACAAACCTAGCACTCTGCTCTGCCAGTTTCATGTTGTCTTTATAAAACCAATTTGTCCACGGAAATCATGGGAGGTTAGCAATGATTTCAGGAGGTCTAGATTAGAGGCTGTTATATATATTTTGAACTGTATTTATCCTCTTAGATATAAATATATCTTATTTCTGTGATTTCTACTATCATAGTCAATTGGCCTTCTTTCTGTTCTCCTTCCTCTTTCTTTTTATCAATTAGATGATTGCTATAATTTTATCAGGGGTTTTGGGTTATGGTAATAAGGAAAACAACTGAATTTTCTTGCATGGACTAAGCATAAATATATAATTAGGTAGTGAATATTCAGTATTTTATGAAGCTTATGGGAGGAAAGTGGTCCTATGCATATATATTAATATAGTATTGCAAGTATGTAGTCATGTATTTTTTGTTGATGTGAATTAAGATATATATGCACATTCATTGTATGTATTGAAATTATTAAGTGGTAAAGAATCCTATACTTGGACAAAATCTGTGCACATGTAAAAAAATGTAAAACTGCAAAATGACATTCCATTATTTTTGAATATGAAGAATATGATCTTTTTTAATTTTAAAAATATACCTATTAAATTTTTAAAATATAGAGAATGTAGTTAACCCAAAGACTCTTTTTAGAAAAATTATTATACATTAGTGTGGCCAATTTGATAATTTGGCAAGGTTTTAAAGTAAAAGAAATTAGTCTTTTGTAAAATAAAATTCCTTTTCTGAATCCTTCATCTCCTTCTTCATATACCAAAGCCCTCATGCTCTCTTACCTTTGGCTTTCGAAAGAAATGATTTGATGTCAGTGATTTATGTCTTTGTGGAACTTTAGGTCAAGGTCTTACTTCTCCAAGAGTTATTTGCATGTTAATATTCTAAAGTAATGCCACAATAAAAGCTTTCTTCTCAACATAATTTTAAGGATCATCTAGAATGTGGGGTGACATATTTGAAGGAAAGGACATGACTTATTGAACATAGTCAAGGGACCTTCTACTCCACATCTACATAAAACTGATGATGAAACCAAGAGATCATTTGACAGATGTTTTCACATGTGTTTATTAAAAATGATCTTATTGTCACTAAATGTCCATTGTATTGAAACTATAGTTAGGCTATTGAGGTTACACTATGATAAACTTGGCACTTTAGGCCAGTGTATTCAATAATGTGTCTATAATGTGTTCAGTAATGGAGTAACATAATGTTTTTATTTTTCCTAGCTAATAAATAATGAATTAAATATTCTCATAGATAGCCTGGTGTTAAGTGGAAAATTTGTTTTTATTTTATTGCTTTGAAAGCTAGCAGAATTATGCTAAAAATGCTTCTTTTGGGGTAGAACCTCTCAGAACTTTGTTATGAAACTCTTGGGAGTGCCCTCCTAAACTCACTGCTCTGGGGACTCAAAATAAAACTAACGCAAGCCTACTGTTTAGCCTAACAGTTTGCAGGAGGAGAGAGAAAAATCTTGAAAGCTCCCAAATAACTGTGATGGTTCTGGAGCTTCTTCTGCTTGTGTTCTGTTATGGGATATATTTTATACATTTTAAATTTGATCCAGATAACTCAGTAATTCACCATGAGTAAAATAGATTGCTTTTGTGGGACCTACCTCTGTTCAGTGATCTTGCTAATGAAATCCTATAAAAAGGGTGTGGATACTCTGGTCATTTCTAATACTTCAGATTGATTTCAAGATTACCTTAAGTATAGGATTAGAGTAGAGATGACTGGAGATATGAATGTTGGGTCTAGCCATGACTCACTACTATTGTAAGCTTAAATCTTAGCTTATATAATATTGATGTTTGATTTTACCGAATTACTTTTTACCAGTTAAAAGTAGTTTTATAAAATTCAATCCCAAATAAACTTGATTCATCCAGCTTTAACAAACTTTGTAGAGCAGAGCAGAGGAGTATTAGACCTAAAATACTCTTGGAGGATATTTAGATTATAAAATTTCTATTCACACTTTTTGAAATTTATCTCTCATTTGGAACATTATTAGAGTAATTTTGAATTAAAAGCAAAACACTTTGGGGTGTCTGGGTGATTCAGCTCAGTGAATGTCCGACTTGATTTCAGCTCAGATCATGATCTCAAGGTTATGTGATCCGGCATGGGTCAGGCTCTGCACTCAGTGGGGAGTCTACTTGAGATTCTCCCTCTCTCCTCCTCCCCCCAATGGCTCATGTGCTCTCTCTCTAAAATAAATAAAAAAATCTTTTTAAAAAGCTAAAAAATAAAAGCAAAAAGTCTCAAAGGAGCAAAATATCTGAAGATATTTTCATGATATTGCATGAAGCAAGTGAGAATAGTGATGGAGTTTAGTTAAAAAGGTGAAAAATACTAGGAAAGGAAAAAATCTAGAATTTTCCAAATTAACGATTCATGAAAAACAAACTGAATGCCAGCATCTTTTCATACCATTGTATCTCTTATTCTTCACAATATCTATAGGAGATGTGGTTATTCACGCATTTATTTAACAAATATTGGTGGACCACTTATTTTATTCCAAGCACTATTCTAGGTGCTGTGGACATATCAGTGAGCAGGAGAGACATGGTCCCTGTTTTCATGGGGTTTACATTTGGGAAGGAGCAACATACCACATGTAGATAAGTACAGGGTGATATGATTACAAGTGTCACTTTAATTAGACTGGTGTTTTGGGTTGGATGGACAGACCAAGGATCCTAGCAGCAGCACACATTGAAGATATGAAGAGAAGGTGCTGGAGGAGGGAAGAGGAGTCTCAAAGGTCCTAAGTCAGGAAAGAACTTTGTATGTTTAAGGAATAGATAAAAGCACATTTTGGCTGGAGCAAAATCAGTGAGAGAGAACGTCAGGGGAAAAGTATTCCAGAGGGTACTTTTAATATATAAACCAGAGCCCATTATTCTTGTTCAAAATCCTCTAGGAGCTTCTCGTTACACACAGAATAAAATCCCAAAACTTGCCAGAAGTTTTCGAGTATCTATACAGATATGACTCCTGCCATCTGTAATAATCTATAGTAATCCTCTGGTTTACTTCCCACCAGTAACACACCTCCTTGGTCATTGGCCAGTATGCTAAGCATCCCCAACCTCCAGATGCTTTTATTTGCTGTTTCCAGTGCTTGGAATTCTCTTTCTATAGATATGTGCATCGCTTCTCCATTTTTAAAAATTCATTTTATTTTCATTCTCTGCGCAAATGTTACAATTTTAGAGAAGCCTTCTCGGAATATCAATGTTAAATCTGATCTCCTCCTATCCTTTTCTTTTCCTTTAACCTGTGTTCTTCTAGTTGCTATGGCTGCATTAAAAATTATATCAAAACATATTTCCTAAAACAAAAGACATTTATTATCTCTCATCATTTCTGTGGGTCAGGAATTTGAGAGTGGTTCAGCTGGGCATTTCTGGCTTGGGGTCTTTTATGAAGTTGCAGTCAGACAGTGGGCTGTGACAGGGGTCATCTCTCAGCCTTCATTCACATATCTGGCACCTGGTCTGCAAAGACTCAAACAGCTGGGGACTAGAAGAGCTAGGGCTCCTCAATCACCTTTTTCTTTCTCTATAGGGTCTCTCCAGCATGACCTCTTCCTGGTAGTAAGAATTCTTACATGTGGCTCAAGGATTCAAAGGCAAATGTCTTAAGAGAGAAGAGTCAGGCAGAAGCCATCTCACTATTTATGATCTAGCCTTGGAAATTCAGGTAATGTTACTTCTGCTTCATTCTACTGGGGTTGAGGCAGTTGCAAAAGTTTACCCAGCTTCAAGGGATAAGGGGAGATGTAGGCATTGCCTCTTGAAAGAGAAATACTGATATAACATTATAAGAACATGTAGGATGGTACATATATCAATAATATATATATTCTCATGTTAGGAAAATAAAATTTTCACATTGCTTGATTCTTTCTCCAGAGCAGTTTCTACTCTGATTATTGCCTATCTCCCTCACTAGAATATAAGCCCTATAAAGGTAGGATGCTTGTCTGTCCTCTTTGCTGCTGGTCAATCTTCTTTACCATCCAAATCAAAGATTAGCATAGAGTAAGCCCTCAACATTTTCTGTTCTTAAATGAATAAACATTTCCTGAATCAATGATACATAAAGCAATGGAAGTATAATGAAAGCCAGCAGTTTAGAGATCAAAGAAAATTGTATAATATTCTATAAATTGTCCCAGAAATGTAATGGGGTAATAGAACAGACTAAAATTATCTTAAAAATGAGTTAGTTTTCACAATGTGTATCTAAATAGCAAAAGAAAAAAATGCTTCTGTTATAATATTTTGGGAAAACTATGACTCTTTTTATGATATTATATTTACTAAGTTCTCAGTGGTACAAATTGTACCTGATGAGGAGTAGCAAGTTTAGGTTGTAATCTGTTCTCATGTACAGATTATGACTTTGTAGATAACATATCAATCTTCTAGTCACAGCTACACAAATGCAGTCATTTAGCTCTTAGTAATATTAATGAAAATGAGATATATGGTACAGGGAACATCGCTGCCTGTTTTTGACAGCTTACTTCAACATTTTCAATGGGCCCAAATTTCTGCTTTTTTAAAGAGGGATTTTGGACACACAGAAGGAAACTATTGCTTGGATCTTTACTGAAGCCAAGAAATATTCATTTGAAATTCATTCTCCATAACACTAAGTGTCATGGTTTGTGACACAAACATGGGAATGAGCCTTAAAGTTGTTCTCTTAATAACAGGCCTCAAGGAGGGATCATTGCACCAACAGACAAAATGGGTGATTTTTCATGTGAATTGAAAACAACCTAAATGCTCACAAAGAACTGTTGAGAAATTAATTACATGTCACCAGCTGATATACAAGCCTTTAAAAAGATGCTGCAAAAGAGAAGGCAAAAAACTATTTTTTAAAGCTAACAGGAAAACCTAACTACAACTCCAAGATAACTAACTAAAAAAGTAGAATATAAAATTTAACAAGTCATCTAGATAAAACATATTATAAAAATACCAATAGTTTTCCCATAAACAGCTATGATTAGAAGACCCGATGGTAAAATACGGAAGCATAATACCAAAAATTACAAAATACATAGGCCTGGTGACAAGATATGAAGGAGGGACTAAATTGAACAACAATGCAGTGAAGAGTTTAAGGAGCATGGCCCAAACCAGCTCCTGCAACATCTAGGCAGGCCCACAGAATGTGTCTGCAAATTTTAAGTAAAAAAGTAAAAAAGTACAGAAAACCGTGACTTCTGTTTTCACCATTAGAACTCACCAGAGGATCATCTGTTCTTAGTCTGTCACAGAAAGAAAAGTGTGTCACCCAAGGACAGAGCCAAAGCTGTGAAGGCAGATTTTTCCGTCACTTCTGTGGGAATCCGTGGAAGGACAGGATTTTAAGTCCTAGTAAGAACAGCAAACTTGAGGCTGTTTTGCTCTGGGTAGCACCCTTGGCTTAGAAAACTCTTCCCAGATCTGGAAGATCAGGAAGACAATCAACAGTTCACCAAGGTACTGGACACCAAATGACCCGTGGAATTCTCCAGAAACAAACAGTGACAGATGCCAGCCCCTCTTCAGGGGATCTGAAATCAGCCTTTGAAGAGAGGTGTTCCAGTGAGACTGGCTTGGCTTTCTTGGTTGGCCTGGGTTCCTCAAGCTCTCTCGAGACCCTGGGAAGTCTTGATAACCAAAGGGCATCTCCAGGACGAGTGTCTGGTTGGTATTCCTTAGATATTCCTTAAATAAAGACATTACATTCACCTCTGAAATCCTAGAAGACACTTCAGAGAGGGCGTCCCAAGACAGGGAGGAGCCTCAGAGGCCACAGTTAGGAAAGGGCCCCTCCCACACTGCGGGCTGGACTTGGCCTACCCTGTGCACCTGGGCGTCACCTGCTCCCTTCCCCAGTCGCCGTTTTATGGTTCTGGGAACACTGCCCAGGACAGCCAGCCCTTGAAGGCTGCAAGGGCCACGTCCCCAAGTCCTCAGAAGTTGAGGCCAATGGCCAAATAGACGTAGAATTTAATTTCTCTGACGATGCCAACAGCAAAAGGCTACCCCTACTAAGGAAGCTGGGAGAGAGACCTGGCCTCCCACCTTCCTTGCAGAGACCAGACGCAAGGCAGGAAAATGCCCCCGAGGAGGTGCACGAGGGTCCTATTTCCTCTCCCCGGAGGTCTTACAAGCTGGGAGACCCAACGTTTCACCCATTTGTAGGTGGTGGAGAGGTTCGGCCCCCAGAATGCCCCTGGAACTGGCAGGCCCGCTGCGGCGGAGGCCGCGCCTGCTTTCAGACTCTGACTGACACACCTGTGGTGCAGACTGTGGTGCTGGCGCCGGCCGGGGAGGGCTCCGCGATCTCTTCTGCCGCGTGGGTTCCCACCAGCAGTCCACCCGAGAGTCCATGGCCTCGCCCGCTGACCCAGTGCCTTCGACTCCGCGGCGGGGACCAGAGTCGATCTTGGACCCCGGTGAAGAGCACAGACCCTGCTACTGCTTAAGCACCAGAGCAGAGGTTGATTATCTGAAGCAGTTTGGAACGTCCTCCTATACGGAGACGGCCTTGGGGAATTTGTCCTTACACCTTAAGTTCTACCTGCTGCTAAGAAACAGGCCTCCGAGACCAGTGCCCCTGGCGGCTGACACCAGCCATGCACACAACGCAGACATCGCTTCCTTAGGGAGTCCTCCCGCGGCCAAAAACTTGATTCCTTTGGAACTCCGGGTGTTCCAGTGCCAGGTCCGTCCCTGTGCCCTCAAGCCAGGAGGCCTGTGGTGCCCATGGTGCCCATCATGACGTGCTGCAGCGCAACCAGAAGGACCTGGACACGGCAGCGGAAGGAAACGAAAGGAGATGCTGTTGGTGAAGGACAGCAGTGAGGAGCTCTACGCAAAGCACCTGGAGATGGGGAAGATCATGGATGGGTTTGAGGGGATGGTGTACCAGGGCATGGTGGAGGCTCAGAAACAGAACTTGCTGAAGCCCAAATCCAGAAGGTTCTGAAAGAAAAAGGCCAACGCGTTGCAGACCTTAACTACATGGAAAAATATTTCTCTGATTTCTCCAAGTGGTTTGAGAAACAGAAAATCATTGAAGGCTACTACATGAATGAAGAACCGCTGAAGTATGTTGAGGATAACACAGGTAAGAATTGAAAAGCAAGGCCAGAGATACCAAGCGCTGAAGGCCCACGCAGAAGAGACACTCAAGCCGCCAAATGAGGAGATCACCTAGGTCAGGGGCAAGGCCCAGCTGGAGGCTATGGCCATCCACACGAGCTTGAGGAACGAGCAGATGTACATGCAGTTGCTGGAGAAGACCACTGAGCAGGAGACTGAAGTAAATGATGAACTCATCAGAATCCGTGATCTTGTTTCCCATATGGAAAAGATCTGACATGGAAATTCTGACCAATGTCTGTCTCCCTTGTCTATCAAAAGATCTCATGTTCTTTCTTGACTCTTCAACTCGTTTTTATTTATTTATTTATTTATAAAAGATTTTATTTATTTATTTGACAGACAGAGATCACAAGTAGGCAGAGAGGCAGGCAGAGAGAGAGAGGAGGAAGCAGGCTCCCCGCCGAGCAGAGAGAGCCCGACGCGGGGCTTGATCTCAGGACCCTGGGATCATGACCTGAGCCGAAGGCAGAGGCCTAACCCACTGAGCCACCCAGGCGCCCTTCAACTTGTTTTTAAAATGGATTGCTTTTAAAAAGAAGACTAAATAGTTTTCCTTTAGTCAATGAGGAGGAGGAGGGCAGGAGAAGGGAGAGGGAGAAAATAATTGTTTAAGAGTAGAGGCTTTGGAATTACACAAATCTAGTTTTAAATCCTGATGCTGTCATGTACTAGCTGGTAGGCTTAAACTCTTTGAGTTCAATTTCCTTATCTATAAAATGGTTGCAATGATTGAAATATTGATGTGAGATTGACAGACAACAGATGCCTGAAAAAAGCACTTGAGAATAATATCTATTAAATGTAATTTAAAATGCATCAAAATATTATTAGTAAAACTGTGGGACTTACATAATAGACAGATGGAGCAATAAGATGGCACAGATGGTTCAGGGACAAATACTAGTATATATAAAAATATATTGTTTGATAAAAGTCACATTACAAATCAATGAGGGCAGAAGAAAATTTCAAATAATGGTTCTAAGTTGTGGGTGAAATCTTTGAAAAGAATAGCTGAATGTGTACTTTTCACATAAATAAACAAATTCCATAGAAGTTAGAGTACTAAATAAACAAAATGAAACTATATAAGTTAGAATAAAATCAAAGTCAGTAAGTTTTGGATATGTCTTGACATAGGGAAAAAACTTCAAAGGCAAAAGAGCAATGGCAGAACCACGAAGAGATGGACAGATCTGACTACATGGAAAATTAGGTCTGGGGCTACCTGGGTGGCTCAGTTGGTGGAGCATCCAACTCTTGATCTTGGGGTTGTGAGTTTGAGTCCCATGATGGCTGTAGGGAGTACTTAAAAAAAAATTTTTTTTTTAATCTTAAAAAAAATAGTTAGGCCTAAGTGACACCAAAAATGGTAATTAAACATTTGTATCATTTATGATAGGACAAAGATTAGTATAAATATCTAAAGATATTTATAAAGAAATATCTAAAGAACATTTACAAATCAATAATAAAAATTGTAAACCCTAGGGACGCCTGGGTGGCTCAGTTGGTTAAGCAGCTGCCTTCGGCTCAGGTCATGATCCCAGCATCCCTTGCTCGGCAGGGAGCCTGCTTCTCCCTCTGCCTCTGCCTGACACTCTGTTTGCTTGTGCTCGCTCTCTCACTCTCCCTCTCTCTCTGACAAATAAATAAATTTAAAAAAAAATTGTAAACCCTAAATAAATAAATAAAATCTTTAAAAAAAATTGTAAACCTTATTAGAGAAAAATGAACAAAAGTGGAGCAAGTTATTTATTGTTACAAAGGCCCCCCCCAAAAATTAATACAAGAAATCTCAACAACAAACTTAAATTCACTTTTTTTTGCTTATCATTTTGGTAAATAATTTTAAAGAGAAACATATAATATACATTATTAGTTAGTGTCCCCTGAGATTGGAACATTTTTGTATTGCAGAAAGGGCATATATTGGAGTAAATGTTAAGGAAATTATACTAGATTTATAATCCTTGACACAATAGTTCTCCTATGCAAATTAATTCATAAGAACTAGAGATGTAGACAATCACTACTGTGCAAAAATATATTTATTAGAGGATTATTCATCATAAAGGAAAATTGGAAAAAATTACAAATGGATAAATGATGGTAAAATCAAATGATAGTATACTATGAGTAGTTCGATGAACAATTTTGAAAAAAAGCTAAGGGAATGGGAAAATGTTCATAGTAAAATTTTAAAGATTTTATTTATTTATTTGTCAGAGAGAGAGAGAGTGAGAGAGTGAGCACAGGCAGACAGAGTGGCAGGCAGAGGCAGAGGGAGAAGCAGGCTCCCCGCCGAGCAAAGAGCCCGATGTGGGACTCGATCCCAGGATGCTGGGATCATGACCTGAGCCGAAGGCAGCCGCTTAACCAACTGAGCCACCCAGGCTGTTCATAGTAAAATTTTAAAAGGATAAAGGAGTATGCGATTTTTTAAACCTCTATATGATAATCTAATTTTTAGTGGTTGTTTTCTCTCAGGGGTTATGGGTAACTTCCACTTTTTACTGTGCATTTTTCAGTATTATTTCAAATTGTTTATAACTATATGTATTTTAATATTCAGGAAATGTGCCAAATGCTGCTCCTCAGATTATATTAAGGAACCAAAACTATAAAATGTATATGCAGATCATCTCAACTATATAAATAAAAGTATTTATTTTTAAATCATTTAAAAATTTTCTTCAATTTTTTCAAGATTTTATTTATTTGACAGAGAGACAGAGAGGGAACACAAGCAGGGTGAGTGGGAGAGGGAGAAGCAGGCTCCCCACTGAGCAGAGAGCCCAATGTGGGGCTCCATTCCAGGACCCTGGGATCATGACCTGAGCCAAAGGCAGATGCTTAACAATTGAGCCACCCAGGCACCCCATTTAAAAATTTTTTTTAAAAAGCCGGAAGAGCAGGAGTTTTATGTCTACTTGGCAAGCAGTGGACAACCTGAGAAAATTCATGGGCAGGGCACTGTGTGATCACAGCAGCAGTTAAGATGAATCCCCTAGGAGGGTGCTAACAGCTGGTGGGGAAAGGTAACTCAGATCAGGCTGTGGTAGATACAAGGAAAAGAGGGGTTGATCCTGATTTATTATTAGGAGCAGAACTGAAAGTACTTGGAGACTAAGAGTGGAACATGAAGGACAAGTAGAAGCCAAGAACTTAAAAAATATCTTGAATTTAAAAAATACAATTATTGTAAAAAAAAAAAATTGAAATAATAAAGGAAAATACACAAAGCAAAATAAAAATAAAAGTGCCAGTTTACAGAAACATGGAAATTTGGAGGAAAAGCTGGTTTGAAAGAGTTAAGTTAATTTTTAAGCCTGAGTGGAGTTTGTAGCTGGTAAAAAGATATTAAAGACATATTTAAATATCTCCCTTAGTTTTTATTATGTAATATATAAACAGTAAAAAAAAAAAATCAAACAGGAGAGAAAGGTACACATTAATATCAAACCTCCTGCTGAATTTCCTACAACTACTGGAAGTCCTACTCTTTACCAGTAACCATTTTCAATTATTTTCATTTTCATTTCCTCTGGTGATCAATTCCATATCTGCTCAAACCTCAATATCTTAATTTATCCACATCAAACATTACTTGATCAATGTCTCCACACTTTGAAAGATGGGGAAATTGTTCCCTGTTCCTAATCTTTTTAAGTTAAATTATTATTTTGGGATTCTTTTGGTAACAATTGTAGCAAATTACACTCTCATAAGAAATTTATACTTAGGGGCGCCTGGGTGGCTCAGTGGGTTAAAGCCTCTGCTTTCAGCTCAGGTCATGATCCCAGGGTCCTGGGATCGAGCCCCACATCGGGCTCTCTGTTCCGCGGAGAGCCTGCTTCCTCCTCTCTCTCCCTGCCTGCCTTTCTTGCCTACTTGTAATCTCTGTCTGTCAAATAAATAAATAAAATCTTAAAAAATTTAAAAAAAAGAAATTTATACTTAAACTTTTATATCTTGATTGATCAACTTCAAACAGTATCACTGAATTACCCACAGTATAAATGGAGAATATCAGTGATTATAAACTTCCTTCTACCTCTCATTCTCCTGTTTTTCTCCCAATAAGTGGCAGCTATACAATCACTTTTATTAAAGTTCAGAATGTTTGTATTTTTTTCTGTAACTATAATAAAATAACTAATATTTTGTCTAGTGGTTGAATTCTAAAAACCGAAAACTGATACACAGCACTTGATAATATAATTATGTAAATACTATTGACATAGAACATACTGCATATTTGGGGACCTGCTTGAGAAGGAAATCCAATTTTTTTCCTTTGCTTTTTAAACACCTTTATTGAGGTATAATTTATACACCATACAATTCATCCCTTTTAAGTATACAATTCCAAGATTTTTAGCAAATTTAACAAGTGGTACAATCTTCACCATAATCCAGCTGTAGAACATTTCATCACTCCAATAAAATACCTCATGTCCATTTACAGTTAATTCCCTTTCCTACCCCCCAAGCCCCAGGTAGCCACTAATCTACTTTCTGACTCTAAAAATTTGCCTCTTCTGGTTTCTTCCACTTAGAAAAACAGTTTTAAGATTCATATATGTTGTAGCATGTGTCAGTATTTCATTTCTCGATAGGGTTCCATTGTTTTGATTTACATCTTGGTAGTCATTCACTGGTTGATAGGCATTTGAATTGTTTCTACTTCTTGGCTATTATAAATAATTCTGCTATGGACATTTGTGTGCAGATCTTTGTGTGGACTTGTGTTTTTTATTTCTCTTGGGTAGATACCTAGGAAATTTAATTCTATATTTTCCTAACCAGTCTACTCAAAGAAAAATGTTCCAGTTATCAAGAACATCTGGAGTGTATTTTTCTTACATGTCATCCATTACTTTAAACCATTCCATATTTTAGTTTGGTTTACAATCTAACCATGGCTTTTATGTTCATATTTTTCCCTCTAGAGATTTAAAACAATTTTTAAATTAAATATTTCATAAATATTGAAAGGTATAAAGGTATTATCTTTTTATTTACACCCTTTTAAAGAAATAAAACACTTTTAGGGGTCCCTGGGTGGCTCAGTCAGTTAAGCATCTGCCTTCAGCTCAGGTCATGATCTCAGGGTTCTGGGATCGGGCCCCGAATGGGGCTCCCTGCTCAGTGGAGAGTCTGCTTTTCCCTCTTCCTCTGCCCCTCCCTGCCCCCACTTGAGCTCTTTGTCTCAAATAAATAAATAAAAAATCTTTTAAAAAAAATGTTTTTTTTAATTTATTTATTTGTCAGAGAGAGGGAGAGAGCGGGCGAGCACAGGCAGACAGAGTGGCAGGCAGAGGCAGAGGGAGAAGCAGGCTCCCTGCTAAGCAAGGAGCCCGATGTGGGACTCGATCCCCGGACGCTGGGACCATGACCTGAGCCGAAGGCAGCCGCTTAACCAACTGAGCCACCCAGGTGTCCCGCAAATAAATAAATAAAAAATCTTAAAAAAAAAAAAAAAGAAAACAGCTGAAGAAGCTTATGGATTTCACTTCAAAGCATCCTCCTCTCTCTTTCTAGAGATTACCATTATCTAGAGTTTAGTGTTTATTATTCCTATGCATTTCTTTAAACATTTACTAAGTACATGTGGTATTTCCTAATTAACAAAAAATATGTATACTGTCTAAATTCTTACTGGATTTGGTTTTTGTTCTCAACATTATTTTCATGAGATTTATCCCTGTGTATATAGTTTTTTACTCCAAGCTTACATTTTCACAACCATATTATATTCCATTTTGTGACTATGCCAACATTTATACATTTTTTCAGTTAATGGGAACTTAACTGGTTAAAAAAATATTTTTTCTGGTACTATAAACATTCCTGTGTATATCTCCTGCAATGGATTGATGTTTGAGTCCCCAAAACTTCGTTTCTTGAAACCTAATCCCCCATGTAATAGTATTAGGAAGTGGAGATTTAAGGGTGTATTTAGCCCTTGGTTGAGGTTGATGATGGTTGAGCCCTCCTGAATGGGATTAGTGCTTTTATAAAAGAGGCTCCAGAGAGTTCCCATGCCCTTTCTGCCACGGAGGACTCAGCTAAGTAGATGGTTGTCAACAAACCAGGAATCTGTTCTCGGCAGACACCGAATGTTCAAGCACCTTGATCTTGGGCTTCCCAGCTTCCAGAATAGTGAAATTAATTTCTGTTGTCTGTAAGCTACCCAATCTCTGCTATTTTGTTCTAGTACCCTGAATGGGCTAAAATGTCTCCTTTATACAGGTAGAAAAGTATTTTAGAGTACATACATCTTCATCTTTTCTAGATATTAGCAAATTGCTTTCCAAAATGATTTTACCAATACTTAACGCCAACAGAAAATGAAGTTCCTACTGCTCCATATCCTTTCCAGTGTCTGGTATTGCCAAATATTTTCCCCCCAAATTATTGAGTGTGCAAAGTTATATCTAAGCAGCCACCTCTATTTCAGTGAATATGGTCATTTCTAACACCTTTTATTATACTTTCTGATCATTTATGTTTCTGCCTCAGTGACTTTCTTGCTGCTGTTTTTATGTATTTTTTATACTAATTTGCTTGTGTTTATCTTATGGATTTTCAGAAATTATGTATTTTCAGTATGAAACTTTTGTTGTGTTATATGCATCACAAATAATTTCTAAATCTTCTTTTGGAAATGTTAGTACTCTCTCTGCAGTAAAAGACAGGTAAGTTTACTGTCCAGTTTAAAAAATATAATAATGTTTCCTTCCAGAGAAAAGGTATGACAGGCTTACTGCCCATTGTAAAAGATCCAAACTCTCTAAGTTAAAAGTTCTTCCATGACAATGTAAGACAGTGTGTGTGCAGGTATCCTCTGGCTGTCTTCATGTCACCTTGTGGGAATCAGAGCTCAGAGAACCTGTACCAAAATGCCAATACTGCGGCTACTGCTTTTGGTGTGAAGAGTAAATACAATTTTTTGTTGTTGTTGTTCCTGACCCAAGGTTAGGCTGGTAGGCTGATCTGATAGCTTGTATGAATGGTAAAATCTCAGAAACTTCACAGTTCTTGACATCTTTTTCTATCTATTAATAAAACAAGGCATATCAATTTTACTGATCTTTTCAAATAGCTAATTTTTATTTTATTGGTTATTGTTCTTCTGAGATTTATTTCATTGATTTCTGCTCTGATATTTATTTATTTTTACCTATTTTGCCTAGCCTCTTAAGATTCTTAGTGTAGGGGCACTGGGTGGCTCAGCTGGTTAAGCATCTCACTCTTGATGATTGCTCAAGTCCTGATCTCAGGGTCATGGAATTGTGTCTGCTTGTCCCTCTCCCTCTGCTCCTTCCCCCATTCTCACTCTCTCTCTCACATTCTTAAATAAATAAATAAATAAAATATTTTTAAAAAAGATTCTTTGAGTATATCCTAAGGTCATTGACATGAGATCTTTTTTCATTTCTAATATAGCTATATAGTGCTATAAATTTCTCCCTAGTTACTGCTTCAGCTATATCTCATGGATTTTGATATGTTTGTATTTCATCCTTTTTTCAGTTCAGAATAGTTTCTAATTTCTTTTCCAATTTCTTGTTTGGCTCGTGAATTACTTAAAAGTGTATTATTTAGTTTTCAAGTATTGGGAATTTTCCAGAGATATTTCTGTTACTGATTTCTAATTTAATTCCACTGGGGTCACAGGATATATTTTGTATTATTTGACTCCTTTTAAATTTATTGAGACTCATTTTTTTCACCTAGGATGTGATTTCTTGTGGTAAATATTCAAGGTGTGCACTGTAAAGTAATGTATATTTCGCTGTTGTTGAGTGGAGTGTACTATAAATGTCCATTAGTTCAAGTCTACTAGTAGTGTTGTCCAGATCCCTTATATACTTACTGGGGTTCTCTCTACTTGTTTTACCAGTTTTTAAAGTGACGAGTATAAATTATCTGACTATATTACTATAATTATGAGTGTGTCTACTTCTCTTTAGAGTTGTATTATTTTTGCTTTCATGTATTTTGAATCTCTGTTATTGCATGCATCTTCATTTTGACACCTTCACTTTTTAGAAGCCCATCTGTGCATTCAAACGTGTATTTAATATAATTTCTCTAATATTTGAAATGCTTTTTGGCCTAGAAATTTTAAGAATAGCTAGTCTGCTATACTGTTAAAACTTCACATATTTTCTGTTTCTTTTTCTTATCAGTTAAGAAATACTGTGCTCTTATTTAACCCATAAAATAATCTTAATCAGTTTGTTGAGATTCTTTTAAAATTTAATCCATTTTTTTTCTTGAAGCCACTAATTTGGAATCCCCTTGGTTTCTTGTTCTAATTTGAACTTATTTCTTCCTAACCCTTCTTTACAGAAATAAGTCAGGGATTTTGTTTTTAATCTCCATGGCTAGTTAGGTACATGTCTGATTTTGGTCACTAACTACTTTTTTGTTTTTCAGCTATACTGACTCATGTAATTATTATTTTTATTTATTTATTTTTCATGTAATTATTTTAGAAGAGTATTTGAGTGGTACACTTTCTGAATTTGGTGCCTCTGAATATGTTTTCATTTATCTTTGCCATTTGCTGGGTGTGGACTCGTAAGTTTAAAACTATTTGCCTGTCAATTACATGGTGCTAGTTAACCTTAACATGAAAAACAAAAAAGTTAGTGCCACAAATATTTCAAACATTACAGTCATGAATAAGGATGTAAAGTTTCTTAAAAAAAATGAACACTAGCAATGCATAAAACAATAATGTTCTATAACAAATTATTTGGAAAATAGTTCATGATCAGTAAACCTACTGAAATAAATGATTACAGTGCAGTCTAAAGGAGAAAAGTCATGCAATAGCATCAATAATGATAAATGTTAACAATTTACTAGAGCAGTTACTATGTGCCTGATACTGTTTTAAGTCTTTATGTATATTAGCTCATTTAAGTCTTTTTTAAAATTAATTTATTTATTTTTATTTCTTTTCAGCGTAACAGTATTCATTGTTTTTTCACCACACCCAGTGCTCCATGCAATACATGCCCTCCCTAAAACTCACCACCAGGCTCCCCTAACCTCCCACCCCCTGCCCCTTCAAAACCCCTCAGGTTGTTTTTCAGAGTCCATAGTCTCTCATGGTTCATCTCCACCCCAATTTCCCTAAACTCCCTTCTCCTCTCCATCTCCCCATGTCCTCCGTGTTATTTGTTATGTTCCACAAATAAGTGAAACCATATGATAATTGACTCTCTCTGCTTGACTTATTTCACTCAGCATAATCTCTTCCAGTCCCATAGCTCATTTAAGTCTTACATCAACTGTGTGAGAAAGATGATATTATTATGTTCTTTTATACATGAGGAAGCAGATACATAATAGTAACTTGAAAAAGATCATATAATTCTTTAAATGAAAGAACAGGGATTCAAACTCAAGTAGTCTGGATCCAGTCTATGTTGTACTTTATCTTGGCATCAACAGGTACTGAAAAATCATTCTATAAATTTTTGTCAACATGCCAATAAAATATGTGAGGTAATAAGAATGAAGGAACTACTTATTATAATAAAGATAATTTGTCTGAACATAGAATTAAAACAAAAGAGATAGAACATATGAGAAATAAGAGATAAATTAGATAAATTTTTATGCTATATTTAAGATTATTTTCTCAACTTCTCCCCAGAGCTCATATAGAATGTTTTGTTTTGGCAAGCATATTTTAATTTCTTAGAATACTTTCTTGTTATCTTATTTCTCTGTCTCATGTCAGAATTTTTTTTAGTTTAGTTTAATTTTGTGAATGCAACATCTCAAATTCTTCTCAACAGATTAATTAGCAAAAAAAGTTGAGTGTTATTCCTTGAATTCTATTCTTTTCTATCCAATGTGATTTGTTTTATTTTAGTTCTATTAATACAACTTGTAGATGTTAGTTATAAACTAGAGAAGAAAAATGCTTTGAATTCTCTAACAGAAATAACTTTGATGCTGCCTGAGGCTGAATATTATATTGGTCAAGGATTTAAATAACTAGCTGTTCTGCATAGCTTATTGTTCAATTTAATTTTATGAAACATTTAATGCAGTAATTAAGTATTTTGGGGTATTAAGTGTGTAATCAGTATACTATGAGTTCTTAAATATCAATACATGACAGAACTGAGATAGTGAGAAAAAGGGCAAATAAGTTTTCATGACAAAATTCACCCACACGTAGGAAGAATAGTCCTCATTTTTTACATTGCAATATTATTGGTAAGCTAGCCTATGTGTGAGGGCTTGAAATATCTTGGCATAATTAGGAAATTATCTGTGACTTGAAACCTAGAAATATAACCTCAAGCACTATGGTGTTTGGCTCATAAAGTAGTAATGGTGGAGTGTTTGCATTTTATAGAGATCTTTCACTGTGCTTCGTCTTTGAGAGCAGAATTCAAATGTCGACTATCTCATTAAAGAAAAATCAGGTGTTTATTAAGTAAATTATCTAGAATTGTAAATGAAGGCTCAGGGAAGGTAAAATCAGTGCTTTCAGAGCAATGACCAACTTATCTCTGACTATTCTGGTAAATGCTCATAGGGGTGAGGTTGTGATTACCTAAACCTGTCCGTAAGCTAAAGACATTACATTCGGATGGAGTTCAGGAAAATACCTTGTCAAAGAAAGGAAACTGAAGCTTCAGTTGATTTAACCTCTTCTTTTTAGAAACCTTATTTTCTGCCAACCTTATTGGCATTATTTCCATTTTCTGTTCTTGAGTGTGCAGAAGCGCCTGCAACCTCTTGATGGGGTTCCTACCCACTGGGTGGCCGCAGCAGCGGGGGCTGCAGACCTGGGTGGGGGTCCTCGCGCTCGGGCTTCAGGCGGGAACCTCTGAGCAAGCGCAGAGGGCACCTGTAACTTACGCCTGGCTGCGGCGGGCTGCTGGCTCTTGCTGAGTAGCGGCAAGTCTGAGATGGAGCAGTCGGTTCACCCAAAGTCCCTCCTTGCTCACAGCCTCTTCATCAGCAGCCTGCTTTTCCTTTTCAGTCTCTTCAGGATCTCTGCGAAGTAGAGCCCAGGGCTGACTTTTGCGGCAGCAGAGGGAGATGGTGCCACCAACTGGCGCCCCTCCCCCACGGTGGACCCACTGAGTGAGCTCCCTTGTTGCTGGAGCTGGCAGTGGCCACGTGGAGCAGACCCAGGGTCCGGTTAAAGTAAGACGCCTCTGTGAGAGGCTGGCGGTCGCCCCAGGATCAGTAACTGGGGAAGCTGGGCTCCCAGAAGGCTGCCTCCGTCTGCCTAGAGAAGGTTCCGGGACCAAGCGGCCAGCAATAGGAGTGGATCCAGTGGCAGCAGCAAACTTCAGCACTGCTCACTGGCCACTGTTCCCGGAGGGCATGATACTGAGTGCTGCTGGCTTTTCAGTGGCAACAATGGCAAGAGCTGCCAGCAGAAGCCTCTCCCAGGTCCTGGTGAGATTTACGAGGTAATGACATCACTTTTCCTTTTCTAGGTAATGGTTTCAGTTGGAAGTCCAGGTTGGAGCCAACCAAGTGAGTTCCTGCTACAAGGAATTTGAGGACATCCTGCTTCTTTCTTTGCAGAACATCAAGGGCTCTGACACTGTGAAAGTTTCCTGTTATTATGGGAACCCAGAAAAACACCTGTGTGGACTGTGCCCCAATAGTGTAGAAAAGCTCACCTCTTCTAATTTGTAAATCAGAAGGCACTTTCTACAAAATTTTGCAAAGATGCTTTTTACATATATATACATATGTGTATGTATATATATGTAAAATCATTTTGACTGCTGATGCATTCTGTGTTTAGACACACATAGTAACTTTATATTGGAAGACTGTCGGTAAAATCGTAGTGCCCATTTTCAAAGACTGGCTTTAGGGGTGCTTGGGTGGGTCAATTGGTTGAGCCTCTGACTCTTGATTTGTGCTCAGGTGCTAATCTGATAGTCTTGGAATCAAGCCCTGCATCAGGCTCCCCCCTCAGTGGGGAGTCTGCTTGAGATTCCCTCTCTTCCTCTCCCTCTGCCCCCCATGCACCGCACATTCTCTCTCTCTCTAATAAATCTTTAAAACAAACAAACAAACAAAAATGAAGGACTGGCCTTAAATCTGGGAAATATCTGTTTCTCAGTTTCTTCAACTGTCAAATGGGAATATTACCTACTGCATGGGCTCTTTGTAAGAATTTTTAAAAGGTAAACTGTATAAACTCTACGTACTGGCAACAGTGTCTAACACATGGTAAGTACTCAATAAATATAAGATATTATCATTTCTCTACTACCTATGAATATCTCTACTTTAAACTTCAAGGTAACAGGCAAGGTTTCTTGCAGGGAGGAACAAAACTACATGTGGGTTTCCAAACAAGCAAGAAGAGATATTGCTTTTAAGTGTATTTTTCTTAGCAGCTTGCAGATAGCAATAGCTGTTATGGAGCTCATACCCAAGGTCTGTGCTTGTTTCAAAGAAAGCTCACCATGTGTTGGGAGCTTGGCAGATGACTCAATTCTGATTCCTTTTATGTTCACTTTCTCTCATTTTTCTTCTAAAATGCACAAGTAGCACAGCATCAATTTCTCTCTCTCTCTCCCCTTCTTCTTCCCCCCACCTTCACACACTCCCTTTCCTTCAAAACACACACACACACACACACACACACGCACACAAGCATCCACATTAGTTTCATTTTATTTATCTTTTAATCCCCAAAGGATTCACGGAGCAGGCTGTGTGCAGCTGCTGTGTTTTCTTCTGGTTAAATTGGCGGTTACCTACTGTGTGGAGTTGCTAGGAGAAGGTGAATAAGCATGATTACAGCATCATTGATGTACATAGTCTTTCAGTAACAACCTGTGGAGCTCTGTGGTCTGTCTTCTGTATGGCTCTATGTGTTATTTCCTCATTGTTGTCGTTAATATTTGTTGCCTTTATTGTTAGAACATGATAATATCTTTAACTGTTGGTTCCAGATCAATTAAGAGACAAAAACCTTGGCATTTAAAACAGGCACTTTTTTCTCAGGGTGGTGCTGCTGACACTGGTTCCTACCATCTGCTTTCTTATTACATCCTGCCCTCCTTCCATTGGTAGAGACAAATTCAGCTTCTTCTGGTGCGCTAAAGTCATTCACGTTTCTCTTGTGCATAATAGATCTTGTAAACTGTAGGAATTCTGATGTGCTTCAGTGCACCGAACGGTAACAGATGAGCTGCTTTTGGGGAGAGCTGGAGCGCTCAGTCGGTCAGTAGTACAGTAGCAGACTCACATGTGTGGATTGTTCCTGTGAGGTCAGAGGATCTGTTTATATTGCTGTCTGCTTGGGGGGTGGGAGGAGGGCGAGTGATGAGAGCAGTGGATATGCCTGTCAAAGTCAATAGCAATTCTGGCAGAAGCTGCCCTCAGCTTTGTAAATCTGTAACATTTTGATAGACGAGAGATGCTACTATATAGCTGTTTGAGATCGGTAGTGGGCTGAGGAATGCTTGTTCTAGCTGCTGAAACTGACTGTAGCTATACTGCCCTAGGAGTATCACCATGGGGTCAACTGCTACAGAAATTGAAGAAGTGGAAAACACCACTTTTAAGTATCTCGCAGGAGAACACACTGAAAAAATGTGGCAACGCCTGAAAGGAATGTGAGTAAGCTCTTTGCTTGGTTCTGTGTTTTTATTCCCCACACCCCACCCAGAATTTGACTATTAACATGACTAATTGTTCTTACTATCTGAATTTGTGGACTGGTGTTTCCTTTAGAAAGATTTTCTCTTAGAAAATAAAATGTGTTAGTCTCAGCTAATAACTTGCTTGAAGGATGACTGATAATCTTTCTTGCACCTATATGTGTAATATAAATTAAGGTAACTCCCTGAGAATTCATTTCACTGTTATAACACATGGCTTCTTTTCTACATTATGTTTGCATTCTTTAGATATGTGATTTAGATATGCAGAAACGTAACTAGGAAAGCCACTTGCCAGGTTACCTGCAGAAAAAAAAATTTCCTTTGGAAAAATAGAAATATTACCACTGGTAGTTATTTCTCTGTGATTATAATTTGAAAAAACAAGGGCAGGATTAATGTGATACTAAATATTTATACTGCATTGTGCTTATTCTTTGTCTTGATATTTCTTTAAGAAAAAATGTGGTAAAAAAAACTAGTAGCATTCCAAACTTACTGGAGAGTTTTAGCTTTAAATTAACCAATTCACTTCTTCTGAGAATACAGAATAGCTCATGGTATAAAACTGAGATGGGTCAAGAGATGTGCTTATGTCAAACATGAAATGTAAGTACCTGAGTCAAACTTTAATTGCATTGCTATTCACCTTGCTATTTAAACAACATTTAAGTTTTTTGTTGTGTATGCTACTAAGTTCTGTTTAGTTCTCCAGAACCCTATGTTTACATGCTTTATTTTAGTTACGGCGTAATTTAAAAATCAACTTTGGGGTGCCTGGGTGGCTCAGTCATTAAGCATCTGCCTTAGGCTCAGGTCATGATCACAGGATCCTGGGATGGAGCCCCACATGGGGCTCCCTGCTCGGCAGGAAGCCTTGCTTCTCCCTCTCCCAGTCCCTCTGCTTGTGTTCCCCCTCTCACTGTGTCTCTGTCAAATAAATAAATAAAATCTTTTAAAAAAAGAAAAATCAACTTTAACATTTCAATAAAAATGTGCAAAATGAACATTTACAGGCCATTGCAATTGCTTAACGTATTTGCAGATCTCAAATGAAAATATATTTGCTTTTCTGTAATAATAGCTGAAGGAATCTTTTAATATGCAAAATATAGGTTTTCTAGGATTAGTAATTCTATACTGTGTTTACATACTATTATATACAGTGCAGCATCTGAGTAAATTCAATGTTGCTGTTTTGATATAAGATTTTTTAAAAGAAAAATTATGTCAAACTTTGCTTAGAGGAAAAACTACTTTCTTCCATTTGAATGCATTTAGTGATGTTTAGCTACTTAAATAGCATTCTCTGGATGTTTTCTTTCACTTAAAGTAATACATGGCCTTACACTACACTAATATAAGAGCACACTAATAATGCAAACAACATTTAACAGAGAATAACTTAAAAAGGGAAGCCATCTTACATCATTTGAATGAATTAGAGAAATTAGAGAAATAAGAACCATTGAAGATTTAAAATTACAGGTTTTTTTTGGTGAGTTTGTTCTCTAGGGAAACAAATAATCTTGTAAGAGCAAATAAAAACTTACAAAGTTAATTAGCATAGATGAAAATTAAACATTGGCAGTCATCAGATGATTTGTGTCCTAACCTAATTAGTAGTTGAACATCTGTACCGGAAAAATTATAGATCATATTATAACCTATTTTAGATTTTCTTCCCTTTATCAGGGCAGGACTTTTTTTGCTTGTTTGTTTTATTTGTATTTGTTTTATTTTCCTGTAGTTACTTAAATGTATGTATGTATGATAGTGAATTTGTGCATATGTCTTTAAGAAATTTGAAAAGTGACTTTCTGTTTACTTAACATTTTAGAGCTAAATTATGACTTTCACTTTATCAATTGATCTCAAAGATCGATCTCATTTTGTTTCAGTAGAGAGTGACAGCCATTCAACAGTGGACCTTTGACACTTGATATTCGATGTTGATATAGGATAAAATATACATGTATGTACTAAGGAAATTTGGTGTGTACCCACATAGAGACACTGAATGACCACTTAGGGAAAAAAATTACTGAAACTAGTTTTTTAAAAAATAATCATTATTACTGAACTTGATTGAAATGACTGATTGCCTTTGTATCATAGAAAGAAAGAATTTGCATTTTGGTACTATTAGTTTAACTTGTACTTTGACTTAAGACATTTCCAGTATTCTAGGTTTAGAACCGTCAAAACAAGAAGCTCTAAATCCAAAACCTGCATGACTAATGACAGCTAAATCGTTTAATTATGGTCTTTTGTGTAGTCTGCATTCACAGCAGTGATATGAGGGTCTCCTTATACCATTGCTGGAATTGTCTTGCCTATTTAAAATGTAATATTGACTCAAACAGAGTTTTTAGCTTATCAAAATCTCTGCTCCTAGAATTTTACTTTTTAAGTGTTGCAATTAAAAGTATGCTACTCATGAAAGCTATCAAACAGTTTTGCAATAATATTCTTGGTTTATTAAAGAAGACCCAATGAAGACCTTTAGATATTTGGAAAGTAATTGTTTTCACTTTTACCATATATAACTTCACAAATACATTGATTTGTCTCAACAGGACATTCTGTTTTTAAGTAAGTTTGTAATATATACATTTTTGAGGTTAAGTAAAAATAAAGACAAAGGTTAAAATAAAGTTTATTCAACTATACTTTAAATATGGGAACATGAGCTACTATAGGTAGGTATTTACAGAAAATATAAGGAATCTCCTATAACATAACATCTTAAATCAGTTTTTTGAGTCCATAGAAATAGTTTCTAAATTTTGCAACAAATGTGAAAACACCAGTAAACTAAATTAAAATATCAGTTATTCTTTACCATTTTATTGATTTTTTTCATTGAGTTTCTTTTAAATCTTCTTCATGTAATATCTAATTGAGACACCATATTCAGTGATGTGCCAAGAGATCTCCTATTCCTTTGTGGAAACAAGGGTGAAACACTTTCTTCTTCTGACTCCCGATGTATACTTGTATGCTTAATTCTATTAATTTTATTTTACAATTATGGCTTTTTTCTTTAGCTTTCTTGAATTTATATTCTACCACTAATTTGTCTCTCAACATGACAATTTAGATTTTACACTATGAATTATCATCCTTTATGATGGAAATGTTAGCAAATGACTATAGCATCATACCCTTCACAAACAACATTTAAAAAGAATCATATACTTGTCCATAAATGATCAATTGTTTAGGACAAGAAAATACTTCTAATTTCTTCTGCCATCTCAACACCTAATGAAATTTCTGGTTCAGAAGTTTTCTGTGACTCTGGGACCTTTACTACTTCCTACATACTAAGGAAATTTTTCTAACTCTAATCTTTGCAAAGATTGTTAAGTTTATTCATTCCCATCAGGATAAGTTGTATGTGTTTTCATTTATGCAGGGTTTTTTTTTCTGGTTTTAGAAATAATTATTTTTTTCTGTGTCATGGTACTGCTTTTTTTTTTCTTTTTTAAAGGTAAAAATTGCTCTACAGCTATGGATCAAAAAACAAAACAAAACAAAACATATTTTGAAACATTGGTGGTGCTCTTTCCAGTTGATGCCATTGTTCTAAGAGTTCGCTCTAAGGGGTGACATTTCCAGAAAACTGTGGTCAAGTAGAAATTCCAGTGAACATGGCACTATAGCAAAAACTAAATCAGAATGTTATCTTATTCAGTTGTTCAACAGAATGGAGGAAAATTTAAACTGCTCAAAACTGTAGCCCAAGACAAAAATCTGAGACTCACTGCTTCATAGTACTTATTGCCAATTCTTTCAGTTTTTATAAATGTAGGACTAGGACCTATGAAAATTTTACCATTGGAAACTAACTTAATATATGAGAATTAGTTTTGCCTATCTAGATGCTTACCTTCCTATCTTTCTATATCTAGACAGATGTCCAGATATTAAGATCTAGAACTGTGAATGCACCAGTTGAAAGACTCCAGCTTCTTTTTTTTCTTTCTTCCTCTGATGGGTGGTGAACATGATGATCATGCAATGTAATGAAAGAATAAAACATAGAGAAGCAGAAAGTAAAGGAGAAAGGAAGAAATGTATAATAACTTTATAACAAATTTAAAGTAACTGTTATTGAAGAGGGCAGTGTGCCAAGCAGCTCTCAGAAACAGTTGCCTAAACCCTTATTACCAAGAAAATATAGCAGAAATACATAGAATAAAAATTGGCAAAATCAGGTAAAATGACAGGAGCTATTAGCACCATATTCCCCAACTGGAATCATGCTTAGGGTGAAGCAGCATTGCAGAAGAAGAAATCTGATTCCTTTACTGTCCTGCCTTCTAGAACCCTCTTTTCAAAGTTCCGCATCCTTCACATGGTGCCCTTGTACCTGCTCTACATTTGGAGCCTTCCGTCATG
Organism: Mellivora capensis; assembly: GCA_004024625.1. NCBI lineage: Eukaryota > Metazoa > Chordata > Mammalia > Carnivora > Mustelidae > Mellivora > Mellivora capensis. Next base: position 29,466 of record PISX010007497.1, on the reverse strand, counting down.
CCTCTTCCTCTGTGGCCCCCTCCCAATCAGGCTCAAGGTTGCCCCAAAGAAATGCTTTTACTGCCTATCTGTCTTTGCTCATTTTGTTCTCTCTTCTTGAGGGAATCACCCCTTTCTCCTCTCTCTGCCAGGGCTGCTCTTGTTCCCTGTGATACTTTAGAGATGTGTGGGGATGTTTCTGGTTACTGCAGTGCCTGAGGGTGTTTGTGTACTCCGTGGACCACATGGTCCAGGCATGATAAATGCCCTTCAGTGCTTGGGAAATTCCTTTGTCGGGAAGGAATATCCTACTCAAAATCCTAACAGGGACGCTATTAAGTAATGTTCAAAGATCTCTTATTAAATTTCACTTGCAAAGGAAATCCTTCCTGACCCTCCATACTGGTTAGTTTCCTATATTTGGCTCATGAACGTAGACTTCCCTTTTCATTACAAAATCTACCTTCACTATTTGGCCACAAGTTCCTCCACAAGTTCCTCAAGAATCATGTTCATTGTGTTTGCTTTTGGATCCCCAGCATCTAGCACAGCGCCTGGCACATAGGAGATCATGCAATAAATCCTTTTCAGTGAGTGAATGAATAAAAATTGGAATATTATAGTGGTTCTAACTTCAAAATTAGAGAATCAGTCAGAACTGTCAAAATAGGGCCTAAAGCCAGGTTGGAGGAGTAGAGATAGATTCACAGATAGAATAGGGATGAAGAAGATGGAAAGAAGTAATATGTGCTTATCATCTACTGGTTTTCAGAACTTCCTAAATATCACATGATTTCAAAAAATATGTATCCTAAGTTTTTAAACAACTGGTATCTGGTAAAACTTGCATTTAAATACAAATATGCCTAATTCTAAAGCTCTTAAAGAAAAAAGATTTTATTCATCTATTTGAGAGAGAGAGAGAGTATAAGTGGGATGGGGGCCAGGGTGGAGGAAGGGTCAGAAGGCAGAGGGAGAAGCAGATTCCCTGCTGAGTGGGGAGCTCTTCCCAGGGCTCCATCCTAGGACCCTGAGATCAGGATCTGAGCCAAAGGCAGACACTAATTGACTGAGCCACCCAGGTACCCCTCTAAGGCTCTTATTCCCCTTACTTTCAAAACAGAAAAGAAGACTTTCTCAGAATGGTTACCTAAAAATATCACAGAAAAGGATGCAGATCCTTAAAACCCAGTCGATGGGCTTTGTGGTAGACAGAGTCATTGCCTCCCAGACATGGCCATGTCCTAATCCCTAGAATCTGTTAAAATGTTACCGTACAATGTCATAGAGGAATTAAGGTAGCTAATCAGTTGACCTTGAAATATGGAGTTTAGCCTGAATTATCCAGGTGGACCCAACGTAATCACAAAGGTTCTTAAAAGTGGAAGAGTGGGGCAGAAGAAGCAATCAGAGTGCTCTGATTCGAGAAAGACTCAACTTGCCATTGTTGATTTTGAAGATGGAGGAAACAGGCTAGGAGGCAAGGTATGTGGGCAACCTTTAGAAGCTTGCAAAGGCAAGAGGCAGTTTTCTTCTCTAAATCCTCCAAAAAGAATGCAGCTCTGCCAAAACCTTAATTTGAGCTCAGTGAAACGTGCATCAAATTTTTGACCTACAGAACTGGAGCTAATTCATTTATGTTGTTCAAGCTACTAAGTTTGTGGTAGATTTGATGCAGCAGCAGTAAGAAACTAAGTACATTCCTTCCATAGCAGAATACCAGAGTGCTTAATCAACATGACCATTTTTATATTCTTACCCTCTCCGCCACCATTGCCTCCAACACACACATTCTCATACAGACAGGAAGTCCAGAGGTGGAGCTAGTCTCGGCTGCTCTATGGAGAAGTGGAGTAGATACTCTTTATCTTTAGCCATTAAATAACTCACTGTCTTCCATCTAACCTTGGTTTACATGCCCAGACCACTAATCTTCTTACCAAGCTCTGATATTGAGAGCTTATAGTGGCTTCATTTCAAATTCCATGGAAAAATGTTTATGTTCTTTTTTGTAAATTGTTGATAAATCTCAGTCTTTAGTTTCACATTGGTCTTGATGGCTTTGGTTGATGGTTTTAATGGATTAATTAGAAAAATAAGTTTAAAAATTTTCCTTAGTCATAAAACTAACGAAAACCATCTCACAAAATCTATTCTGGTATATAAATATAATCTTAATATAGCTTTCAGTCTTTATATAATATTACATTTATAGAATAGATATGGTTGAGGTAAAATACCTTAAAGATTAAAAACCTGAACTCCGGAATCAGTCAGCTGTTTTCTAATAAATCTGTCCTTTAGCTCTGTGATCATGGAAAATCTCTTAACTTTTCTAAATTTCACTTCCCTTGTTTGTAAAATCCAATTATTTTATTCATCATTCATTCACTCATTTAATAAATACCTGCTGGTTGTGTGCTGTATCAGGCACAAGCTTAGGCACAGAAACTTACATTTTAGTAGAGGAAACAAATATCAAAATCAATTAAAAAAATAAGTTAATAGAGAGTAAGAAGTGACATGAAGAAAATGTACAAGGTGATGTGGCCAGGAGTTACTTGGGAAGGCACTTTGGATAGGAATGATTTATCTTAGAACATGACTTTTCAACTGAGAAATAGACAAAAATTGATACCTATCTCATGAGATCGTGGGGCGGGGAGGGGCTAATGAATGATATCTCTAATCCAAGTTCAAGAGTAAGTAAGGGATAGATTTAGGAGTCCAGCTGACGGAGATCAAAATATTAGCCTCTTTGCAGACTAAATGTCTGTTGAAGGATAAGATTTTGCAGCTAAATAAGCCAGAACACCCTTGAATTCAATTTATCCACCCAAACTGCAGACCTCCTCAGCATGGGCAAAATCTCTCCTATATGTGCCTCATGGCCTCTAACAGATGAGACTGTGCTTTCTACATGCAGAATATCCTTTCCTCACCCCCTGAAAAGGATAATTTACACCCGTAGGTGTAATTCTTTTTTTTTTTTTTTAAGATTTTTTAATTTATTTGACAGACAGAGATCACAAGTAGGCAGAGAGGCAGGCAGAGAGAGAGGAAGGGAAGCAGGCTCCCTGCTGAGCAGAGAGCCCGATGTGGGGCTCGATCCGATCCCAGGACCCTGAGATCATGACCTGAGCTGAAGGCAGAGCCTTTAACCCACTGAGCCACCCAGGCGCCCCACTTAGGTGTAATTCTTTATCCACAATTCCCCAACCAAATGTTCCTCCTCCTCCTTTGTGAAAGAATGTGAAAAGCAACAAAGGGCAGCCTGGAAGGCTTTTCCAGTTGAAGATCCTTCCACTTAAAAGGGAAGGATTAGGATCAGGGAATCTGGTTATTGCCCAAATAAAGGTAGTGAAAAGAAATATAGCACAGTAGCTGGCATACAGTAATCTCTTCAAAATATCGTAATTATTGATATTTCCATAATTTTATCTATTCTTATATATATATCAACTCTGCTATTTAACAGCTTTATGATTTTCTCCAAGTTTTTGATTTTTCAATACCTTAGTTTTTGTACCTGTAAACTGGGAATGATATCATTACTTATCTCCTAAATATTGAAAAGATTAAATGAATAAATCTCATGAACTTCTTAGGTCAGTGTCCAGAATTCAAGAAATTCTAGCTGTTATCATTATTATTGCTAATGTTACATGCAAATGCAGAATTCTATTTTTTCAAGTAATTTTCTTATTGGAATCAGTGGAGAGAGTTGGGTTTTCAGGATGAGAAAGGAAGACCTTCTCTTAGGTCAGCAGAAGTGCCCTCACCAAGATTCCTGGGTTTTTATACTCAAGGATTTACATTTCCTTGGTGTAGGAGTGATGGGTGTGTCAGGAGAGAGAGCTGAGGAAGAGAAGTGACCTTTGAGTTTCACTGATAGAAGAATTGCCTGGACAGATTCAGCGTCCTTAACTCAGCATCTTGTGGTAGTCTTAGGATGGATTTTAGGGCTCTATTATCATGTATAATGCAGGACAAGTATGATTTCCTGAGTCACTCTGGCTTGAAAATCGTTCTTTAGGTCTTTCCTTATCCCAGTCTAGGTCTGGTTCACAAAGGAGTTGACTTCCAAGTAATTATTGTCATGTCCCACAGTCCTTTCTTGGCTGATTCATTTTAGAAAATACCAAATTACCATTATATTATTAGATTTTGTCCCTTATTCTAACATATTTCAATCAGCTAATCAAATGTAAATATTTGAGCAAGTCTGATTCTCATCCAAAAGGTCTGTGCTGTAAGCCTTTTGGATATGAAAGGAGCTGTTTACTAACATTAAACAGATGATAATGTTAAAGGCTCTTGAGAATCCAGTATTCCAAATATCTGGTCTGAGCAAGTATTAGGCATGAATAACTATTTATTATTAAGGAAGGATATAAAAGTGGTAATAGGTTATGTGAGGCATATAAATAAAACATTTTCTAGTTTATCCTTTTAAACTAACTCGACATTGTTTAAAGAGACTGTATTTTATTTTATATTCTATAAAATATTTTATTATGTATTTATTTATTAAAGATTTTATTTATTTATTTGTCAGAGAGAGCGAGCACAGGCAGACAGAGTGGCAGGCAGAGGCAGAGGGAGAAGCAGGACCTCTGCTGAGCAAGGTGCCCGATGCGGGACTCTATCCCAGGACGCTGGGATCATGACCTGAGCTGAAGGCAGCCGCTTAACCAACTGAGCCACCCAGGTGTCCCTATTCTATAAAATATTTTAAAACACACATTTTTATTAAATAGGCCCAGAAGATGCTCAGTGCAGGCAATTTCTGCTAGGTAAAATTTTGATATTTATAGCTACTCAAACTCATTGATAATTAGTTGTGAAAAAATAGCACAGTCCTAAGTACGTGTCCACAGGACAAGAAAACGGAGGTCAACCTTATTTCATCTCTGCATAAGAGTGGAAGGCCAAAGGATTCTTGAACTTTTGTACACGAACAAGGTACTTGATGATTTAGAAGAAAATAAAAATAGACTTCTTATTAGAGAAGTAACAGTATGCAGGGATGCCTGGGTGGCTCCATCAGTTAAATGTCTGCCTTCAGTTCAGGACATTATCCCAGAGTCCTGGGATCAAACCCCTCTCTGGCAGCCTCCCTGTTCAGTGGGGAGTCTTCTCCCTCTCCCTCCCCTAGCTCGTGCTCTCTCTCCCTTTCTCTCTCACTCAGTCTCTCACTCAAAAATAAATAAATAAAATCTTTTTTTTAAAAAAGTAATACTATGCTGATTCTGGTCTGCTTAAATGTGGACGTTCTAAGATGTGTTTCAAACAACATTTGGAGCAAAATAAAACACTGAACAACTTATACATCAATCGTATTTTTAGTTAGCTTAAACTCATAATTGAATCATAGTAGTAATGATATTTTATAATTTTTTGTGCTTTATAATTTCTAAAAGATTTTTCTTTTGGTCTATGTGATTCAGCACAATTATCCCATTTCTTCTGATGTGAAAACTGAGCTTCAAAGATACTAAATGACTTGACAAATGTTTCCTGGGTAGTACGGGGAAGGCCAGATTCCTAAGCCCGTATCTTTCTTTTCCAGTCAACCCTGGCTTAGAGAATTTCATTTAATACTCACTATAAAACCTGACATTTTAGGAATTAAAAACTATTCTCTTGTTTTGATTTCGCCACAATCCTGCCATCTGTTTGCCTAGTTTTGCATACTCCAAAGGGAGTTATCACTTGGCATATGCTTTAGATGTCAGAAACTCCCCAGTTCTATTTCTCTCCTTCTCCTAGACATGTACTACTATTACTCCTTTAATCAAATTATTTTTAAAATGATCCTAGCTAGTATTTTTAAAGGAATGTGCTTTTCCTAAACTTTCTTGCCTCTTTGGAGCTTGGATACTTACAAAATTATTTTAATTTATTTGGCCTTTGGTGTCCCAAACAACAGAGGGAAAAAAAACCCAAAACCTTGCACAGTAGAGACATCTGGGTGTCTGTCCCCAAAGATTTTATTTACCAGTAAGGGTAAAGCCAGGGGTTCTATTGATTAAAACTAGGTATTTTATTCCTGCTCTGCTGCTTCTTGTTCTAAGAGATTTTATGCATATAATAAAATTATTTCCTGAAGTAAAGTGAGCAGAATTTTTTCTCCTTTTATTTTAGAAAAATCATCTAAATGGAGTTTATTCTCTTTATTTCTGACAGAGAACATAAAGTATGTAAAGGTACACAGCATTTTTCTCACCCATTTTCAGACTGCATTTGGAGATGGTTATTAGACAGATTAAGGAGCTCCTCTTGAACTTTTAGAGCTCTCAAAATCTCTAGTACCTTCTACTGGTACCAACTGAAAAAGTATCTTTGTATGTGTGACCCTTCAATATTTCACCCTCCAGCAAATTTCTGCCTTGATATCTCGGGTTTTCCAAAGAGCTCTCTGTTCGCCAGAAATTCTTTCATGTTATTGTTCACTGTTCTAATGTGGCCCAATTTGTGACTTCTAATATTCTTCTACTCTTGGGTAATCCCTCCCATACTAACTCTGAGTTTGGCCATGCAGCTTGCTTTGGCCAACAAAATCTTAGCAAATGTGACACATGTGAAGGTTTGGAAAGGGCTTATGCATTGGAGTTTATTCTCTTTTGCTGCTCTTTGGAATTCTCCTACCAGCATGGGAAGAAATCTGGTCAAACCTCCTGGAGCACGAGCCTGTGAAGCAGATATAAACCATTCCAGCTGAGTTCCCCTTACACTAGCCAAACCATTAACCACCAGATATGTAAGTGAAGTCATCTGGGACTATCTGACTTCCTCAAAGTCATAAGGAAATAAGAAATGTTTGTTGTTTTTGGCCACTAGTTGCAAGATGATTTGTTGCACAGAAAAAGTCAACTGATATACACCAAAATCAAGCTCTTAGCTTCTACATTATTCAGATCATTCTTTTCTGGCTTTCAGAATTTCTTTTCCTACTACCACTCTGCTATTCTTTTTTAACCTCCCATCATCTCCTTTCATTTACTTCTCTGATCCAATCAAAAGATTATGAAAATAAAAAGCAATTTTCAGAAAATCAGTTCAATATAATTCTCTTCCACTTATTTCCAACAGCAACAATATCAGCTGCATGTCCCTACTTACAATATTACTTCCAATACATGATGTCTCAATGAGCTCTCTGCTGAAGTGTGTTGCTCTTAGGTTTCGTGAGCAAATATAATTTCCTACCAAACATAGAATAAGGCAGGGAAACTGCATGGTTGTCTAAGGAAAGATGGTTCATATCCTGTTACCCTGGCAACAGGCACCAGGAAGACCAAGGCTCCCCACACATCCTGTTGCCCTGACAACAGGTCATGCAGGGCATGGGAAGGCCCAGTTTCCACTCTTCTGGGCCTCTTCTTTGCAACCACAAAGAAAAAGGAGAAAGTGATTTTCCATCTTGTTCCTCCTTCCCTACACATTTCTTCTATTATCTGAATCATCCCAGTATAAGTTTATTTTTTCAGATGCAGGAGAGGGTTTGAAAAACGTGACCTTGATTTTATATTCATAAGCTCTGAAATATTTGCTAATTTTTGATTGGGTCAAAGGAGTAAGTGATAGGGAAAAAAAAAGAGAGAGGGAGGGAATCAAAGCAATAGGGGGAATAAACTGTGGAAACCAGGTAAGTACTATATGAATAATGTAGAGCCAAGAACTAATTTGGGGTATGTGTCACGTAGTTACATTGGATAGACTTAGGTAAGTTTTAGGGTGTTCATCTGAGAAAGTCATATATATGAAATGGTCATTTAGTTTGTTACTTCTGTTTTGTGAGCAGACAATGTATAACCAAATACCATATGATAATATTATGTTATAAAATTTTTACAAGCTTAATTTGCAATTTTGCATAAATTTTCCTTTTTATTTTTATTCAGCTTTTCTTTTCTTTCATTACTTATCCTTTCTTACCATATAGAGTTCATAAGGAAGCAATCTGATTCAATTCTTCTTTTCCTTCCTTCTCTTTTTGTTCCTTAAGAAATTGTTTTGATTGTATTAAAGAAATACACTTTACATTTATTTTTGGAGCTCTGTATTGCTTTGTCTTCACAATTTATGGTTTATATAAAATAGTTGCCCATTCAAAACTGATATATACCATTAGTTCTGCTACTAGCAATCTCTATCAATTTTTCTGATTTAAAGTAAAATTTTAGCTGATTCCTTTGTTTTTAAAGATAGAATAACGGTTTTAAATTCTGTAAAACAAAAGTCTTTAATTTTTGTAAGCCAGAAGTCTTATTGGTGAAGAGAAAATGTCTGGCAAAATCTTCTCTTAAAAAACTGGACAAAGGGATTTGTGGAGAAAAGATCTTCAATTTAAATGGAGTGAAAAAGGGGGTATAGGCTGGTGGAAAAACAGTATCTTTGTGAGTCTGCAAGCAGGTTGAAGTGGAATTTCTGAAAGACTAGGTGGGAAAGTTGGAGCCTAATCATAATATCATTAAAGTCAGAGAAAAACCACTCATTATTATCTGAGACTAAATTAGGTGACCCTTCTAGATACTCTAATTGCACTTCACGCATTATTGCTACTGTCCACTTAATTGTTCTGCATTTTACGTAGCCCTTCTGTTCCTTTTCTGGGAGTAACAAAAGCAAAGAGGTGAAATCCATTTAATTATTACTGTATCCTCAGTGCCCACCATAGTACACTGCAAGAAGTGAAAACTTAAAAATATTCTGATATATATAAAAAAACCCTACAGTAGGCAATATGCAACAACCTTACATTTGAAAGGTACAGCTAGTAAAGCTATCATTGCTCTGCAGCAACATTAATTTAATCTGGAAGGTCAAGAAACTTCTTTGGAGGGTTTTTAAACTGCTTCTGGAGAAAGGAAGAGAATGAGGTATCAGAACCTGACCAGCAGAAGTTGTTGGGGATACGACTATGTCACAGACAAAAACAAAAAGAACAAAAGACAAACCTTGTAATGTGAAACTTAGAATCTTAGGATTGTTGCGAAGGATAAAAATAATGCTAAGTGCTCAGACCCAGTGTCTGGCATACGAGGAGCATCTACAAATTGTAGCTGTTACCGCAAATTACTTACAGGGTTCAACAATGTGTAAGATTGCGTGTTTGTTTTTGCCTATTCCTCTGGCAGGTATGAGATTAAAATTGACTCGGGTAACTCTAGGATAGGTAGGTGGCAGAGGAGATTCAAACATGGACTGAATGACTACTCCAGGACTGTGATTTCCTAAGAGCTATACTGCTTATATCCTAGCAAAAGTCAAATTTTTGTTTCATTATGTAATTGAATAGCTAGGATTATGTTGAGAATATCTTTTAGTTATCAGTGATTATTCTGGCCTTACAAGATCTTGCAGCCCAGGGAATTCATGGTGAGTGAAGATGGCTGTGTATTCTGTGAGGGTTATTGCCAAATTACAGAAGGAGATAAGCTGACCAACTTGGGGGCCATCAGGCTAAATACTTTAGTTTCCAGGCTCCAGTTACTTGTCCTCTACTGAGTTGAATAATCCCCCCTTTGCACAATCCTTACAGAGAAAGTTACAAAGAAAGATAGTCTTGAAATTTCACAATGTGATTGTACAATTTTAATGGTTCTTAAGTTTTATTTTTACCAGACATAGAGTCTAAGGTGTGTGATAAAGCTTGTACTAAAGTCATAATTTTCAAACTGTCATTTACTATTTTTTGTTCTGACTTCATTCTATTATGTGAATCATATTTCCAATTAGAGATAAATATTTGCAAAATGTGTATCAAAAGATGCCTGTAAAGAGAACCTATCTATCCACAAAGGACTCATGGGTTAAGAAGAGATTATGTATGCTTATTGACCAAGAATGTTCCAAATCAAATTCACTTTAATTGAACATAATAATAAAAAATAAATAAACAAAATGAAATTTATAACCAAAACATTAATATCTGGTTTAAAGGATTAAAATATTCTTGACATTAGTTCCCAAATGACTTTATTTTATATATATATGTATATATATGCTTTCCCTCAATTTTACAGAGAGCATTGTAACAGATTTTCTTATTCTTTATCACAAATGGTTTTATTTTTCTAAAAATATTACCAAATGAAATGCTAAAGATGTTTACCTTTATTCTTACATTTCTTTGATTTCTTTTTTTTAAAATTTCTAATTCTATACTAAAGTAGCTAATGTCTACTTCCTGTTATTAGACAACTTGGTTCATTTACTGATAGCTAGAGCACCTGGAAAACAAGGAACATGATGGAATGACTTTTGAGCACTTTGGAATTAGAAACATGTTACCAAGTAATCTTAAATTCCCCAGAAAGGGGAAGTGTTTAAGTTCAAAAGTAAGGAAATAAAGAACTACTCTCTTTGATAAATTCATATTGTTTTGCTAAGTATATGTCTTATGAGTATAAAAGTAAACACTAATTTACCCAGTGTGAGTCAAACCTTAGCCACTGATTAAAACTATCTTATGAATGAGAGTCTTTAGTAAATAAAGTTGTAACTTAAGTTCATTGGCACAATACTGACACATGGAAAAACACTGAGGTGCTTTGGAAAGTGGGACTGATGTTATTTGATTAACCCACTGAAGCTGACTTATTTTTTTTTATTTTTTTTTAAATTTATTTGTTTGTCAGAGAGAAAGGGAGAGAGAGAGAGAGAGCGAGCACAGGCAGACAGAGTGTCAGGCAGAGGCAGAGGGAGAAGCAAGCTCCCTGCTGAGCAAGGAGCCCGATGCGGGACTCGATCCCAGGACGCTGGGATCATGACCTGAGCCGAAGGCAGCCGCTTAACCAACTGAGCCACCCAGGCGTCCCTGAAGCTGACTTATTAATGCAGTATAATTTATTTGTTCATTAATGAATATTCATCACTGGGTACTTAGGGAGCTCCAGCATTATTCTGGGCACCACAGATATGATGATAAGCAGTACTGTCATGACCCTATCTTCACAAAGTTACATTTTGATGGTGAGGATGGATAATAAACAAACAAATAAAGATGCAATATAATTTTAATAAAAGCAAAAAGGGTAAGGTGACAAAGTGTCTGGGAGGCTCAGAAGTGGCTATTTTAGAAGATTTGTCAGGGAAGGGCTTTATGTGACAGCAACTGGTAGAGAAGGACATTAATGAAGTGAGGACTGAGCTATGCCAAGGCCTGAAGCAATAACATCCCAGACGGGGGAAGCAGGAGCACAATCCCGTGTGGCAGAGTGCATGTGACATATTTGAGGAAAAACAAGACCAGGAGGGCTGGAGCACAGTGGGTGAAGGAAAGAGTGAAAGAATTGAGCATGGAAAAAGGAAAAAGTCACATTATCTAAAACCCAACAGGCTCTGATAAGAAATTAGGATTTTATTTTCAGCCTGAGAGGAAGCCTTTGCAACTTTGGAGCAGCAGATTGGAGGATCTGACTTATGTTTTAACAACACAATATCTCTCAACAAAAAGTAGCATGGAGGTTACCAGGGTTTACGGGGTGGAAATATGGAGATATTGGTCAAAGGGTATAAACTTCCAGTTATAAGAGTAACAAGTTTTGGGATCTAATGTACAGTATTATAGCTAGTAATACGGTATCATATACTTGAATTCTGCTAAGAGAGTAGATCTTAAATGTTTGCACTACAAAAATGAAATGGTAACTATGTGAAGAGATGGAGGTGGTAGCTAATACTATGGTGGTAATTATTGATTTATAAATAAAACTTATAATTATAAATGCATTTTACAAATGTATCAAATCAAAGTTTAAGGTTGTACACCTTAAACTTGGTGGGGGAAGGCCTCCCTGCTTATTTTGTGGAAGCTAACCCTGACCAGGGGGGGACCTAGGGAAGGATAAGATTGGAAATAGGAGGCTGTATTAGGAGGCTAAGGCATTTGTCCACGACAACATTGGTACTTACAGACATGGTAAGTATTCAGGTTTAGGACATATTTAAAATTAAAGCTGAAGAACTAACTCATGAATTGGGAGTGTGAGGATTGAAATGAGGCATAAAGACTTGTTTTATTGTGTGTGTGTGTGAGAGAGAGGTCCTGAACAAATGGGTCATTTATGGTCCCTTATCTGAAGTCCTTGGGTTAAAATGTGACCCAGATTCATGAATTTCAGATTTCAGAAAGGTAATAGGGTGCCTATTCTAAAAATTGCTAAATATTCCCAGTAGGGTCTGGGGTAGCTCGCAATGGGTATTTCTGCAACAAAACATAGTATAGACAGTAAATGGCCTCTACCAGTTCAAGTCAGATCAGATTTTACTGCAAAATGGAGATGTTTGCTGTTTAGAGCTTTCAGATTTTCATAGCTGTGGATAAGGGATTATTAACTTTCACTGCTTCCTGAAATGGGGAAGATGGGGGTAAAAATAAAACACTCTTTTAGATCCATGAATTTTGAGAAGCCCATCAGACATTCAAGTGGCCTTACAAATAAAGAGACAGCTGGACTGATGGGAGGTCAAGGCAGCAAATACAAATTTGTGAGTCATCAATATACAAATATATTTAAAATCATGGGACTAGATGAGATCATCTAGGGAGTTAACAAGGGTACAAATGAGAAGAGACTCAGGGCTGAGCCCTCAGATACCCCAACATTTAGAGCTTGGGAGGAGAAGTCAGGGAAGAAGGAGGAGGAGTGGCCAGTGTGCTCCTGGAAGCCAAAGATGACAGTTTTTCAAGAACCTCAAATATCAAGTGTCAGATGTTGCAGAGACATCATGTACATGCACTGTGCATTGATCATTGGCTTTTGCATTATGGAGGTCTTTAGTAATCTCGGCAAAATAGTACCAAAGAAGTAGTGAGACAAAAATCCTCATAGGAGTGGGTAGAAGAGAAGACTGGAAGTGAAGAAGTGGGAGCAGTATGTACAGCTAACTCTTTAAATAATTTTCTATAAAGGAGATCATAGAGATATGGTGACAGCTCCTTTACACTTTGAGTGTAAAGAAGTTTGTTAAATGTGGGGCTATTATTGGAGAATTCTGATGGGAATGATGATACAAATGATTCTGTAGGGAGGAAAAAAAAAAAACACTGCACAGAGAGAGAGACAGAGAGAGAGAGGGGAAGGAAGGTCTCCATCCCCTTAAACAGGTGAGAGATAAGGGCTGCTTAAATGCAGAGACTGGATCTAGAAGCAGGACGCTCATCCACGGCAACAGGAGGGAAGCAGACTATTTGGGAACATTTGCGAGTAGGCAGGTGAAAACTTGGTGATGGTCCCCTCTGGTTACTTTTATTTTCTCAGTGAAATGAGAGGCTATTTGTAGAGAGTGAAGAGGGGAGAGAGCGAGTGGAGATTTGAGGAGAAGGTGTGAAACAGTCAGCTCCGCAAGGAGTGTGACTAAGGAAATGCAGCGGAGCTGGTGGGCAGTGCTGAGCTTCCACCTCGATCACATATTTCAAGTGTGATCGGTTGCATCCCTATGTGCTTTTTTTTCCCCTGTTACATTCAGTTCAGCTGAATGCAGGCTTGGAGCAGATGCAGAACTGGGTTTGCAGAGTTCATATATTGCCAGAAAATACCAGTGCCATGCATGAAGAAGGGCTGAGGGCTTCTTTAAGGTTTAAGGTAAGGGGAGAGGTGAGAATATGAGGGAATAATGGACAGCAAAAAAGTAGAGAAAGTCAACAGTTTAGAGGTAGAGAAGGAGACAATGAACTTCTGGAATGAGATACCAGGGTCAGTGACCTTTTGTTCTTCTCAAAGGCACAGAACGATAAAATAGACACATATTGTGTGTAGACAGAGTTATACAAGAAAGATAATTTGTGAAAACAATAAATGGTAGGTAATTTTATTCTCCTCCTGTTTATGGAAGCCCCCCCTGTGAAATCACCTTTCATTACTTTCATTACTAGGCTTTCTCTTCAAAACGGAAGTGGCTTTTTGGAGTGTGGCCTTTCCTACAAAGAAAACAAGGTGGGCAGGTCTAATTTTAGGGTGCTTTTCCTTAACAAAAGCCTTCTAAATATTGCCTATTCAATAATAAAAATGGGCTTCAGAAAATAATGACACTGTGTTTGGTTAAGGAAATTCAGTCACCTTTTACACCTGAACCTTACAAGGTGTCATGAGAACATATAATAGGGTTTTTCCTTCACCTTTCATCAGTGAGTAAAGTTTTACTGTTTGTAGTATTTATGGCAAATTTCAGTGCATTTCATCAATAGCAACAGGCCAAGAGTGTAACAGGGACTGCTGTGAAATATGGTTTTAGTCACAAGGATATGGAAAGTATTTTACTACATAAGAGTTGTTCCTCCGTTTACATTAACAGTAGTTTGAGTTGACCTAAATAATTCAGACTTTAACTTCCTTCCTGCGAACCAAATTATCTTGTGAGTCTGCACACACTAAGCAAGCAATTATCCCTTTCTTTGACAATGAATTTAATGCCAAGAGAGAATTTTGCCTTGGTTGAAATTTTGTAAAACTGTCTCTCACACACACACACACACACACACACACACACACTAATGATACTTAGTCATGCACTTTGGTATAAGTGCATTTGCCATTCAGTAACTACGTATAATATTGTGCTGATCAGACATAAAGAGAAGTAAAAGTCATTGTTTCCTTTGATTTTTATCACAGTGTCATTATACATAGAATTTTGTGGGTCACAGCATTAAAGAATTATAAAACTTCAATGTAAAGGTCACTGGTAGATAGATATTACATCTACTTTTTCCAGAAAAATGAACCTTCTGTTTTTGTGTAATAAACTAATTTGAGGATAGTTATATATGAGTCATGTGACTACTTAAAAACAACCCTTCTGAAATGTTTGTTGAATTTCTTATTTAGCATTGCATGGTTGATCTCATTTGAGGTTTGGTACTAGGTTGCTTATCCCAAATAATCTTTGCCTCTTTAGATCCTTGGTCGGATGTTCCCAAGATAATGATGTGCATTTTATTGGTGGTAAATTGAATTTCCTTCTTAATTCCTAGAGCTCTCTCTTGATTTCCCTCCATTTGAGAATTGGCCAGAATATGATCTGAGACTGCATGACTCCTGTTAATCCTGCCATCAAAGATGTACTTGACTATCTGAAACTGCCAGTCATATGCTTTGACTGGGTCTTTAAGGAAATATAAACTTGACTTCCTTGGTACTAATCCTATACATTGCATAACAATTTTACTTTCAAAAATTAATTTTTATTAAAGTAATAAAACAGTACCGTAAGACAATGACAACATTTCTCCCCTTCCCCCACTCCTTGGCACTACCTAGGTCTGCTTCATGAGACATCAACTTTCATCTTTTAATTCTTTCTTCCTGTAAATTACCTGTATTTCAAAATAATGCTTTTGTGTAGTTGTTTCTTGATTTATCTATTTTAAGCATATCTACTGCCTTCCTATAGCAGTGGCTGAAAACAGCACTTAGACCAAGCTCTAACCACGGCTCTTTTGGGTTACCCTCCCCCATTCTCCCAGTATAGTTCTTTTACCTTTCCCATGAATCAATATTTGGTGTTTAGAGTCCTGCGACTGAATTGTCTTCACTTCTGAGTCAAGAAAAGAAATGTGAATTTTTCCTCTAGAGTGCAATCCCCTTGTTTTTACTGGAATTAATAAATGTCTCGTTTTAATTGTTGGCTTTGATTACCGCATACCTATCACTAATTTTTTCCAAATTCAGAAAAAGAATTGTAAAACACCCTTTAATATTTTTCTCATATTTCCAAGCACATCATGGGCTTTTTCTGTCTTAATCTTTTTTCTTGGAGACATTGTCTTTCCAGCCTTTGTCCCCAGCTCCATCTGGGTTCACCAAGCCTGAGGCACAGCTGAACCTGGGATTGCCCTTTGCCTTCATTCTGGGAAATCCCTTCAACACCCTCATGAGTTGGGCCTGTTGTTTCCTGGATCCTGTGTTTTCTTGGTCTACTCTCATTTAGGGCATAAGCTTCTCTAATAGCTTCCTGAAATAGGGCACTTGAGAAATACATTCATTTACAGTACCTTCATATGTGAAAATATATTTATTTTGATATAGCTTGTCAGGCTCTGAAATCAAAAGTTAAAATATTTTTTTCTCAGAATTTTAAAAATATTGCTTTATTGTCTTTTAACTTTAATACTACTATCAAGAGGTTTGTTTCTGTTAGCCCCGATCTTTTTATGTGATGTTCTTCCCAACCTTCATGAGTCAGGAACTTCTCCTTATTCCTTTTTCCTCTGAAATTTCATAGTAACATTGGTATGAGAATTTTGTACTGGGAAGTTGGTAGGTCCTTTTAATCTGGAAATGCATGCCCTGCATTCTTTGGAAAACCTCTACATTTGTTAGTTTGATAATTTTCTTCCTTCCATTTTCTTCATCTATTCTCTCTGGGATTTTTATGTTGTTCCTCTGGATTAAGAATCAAGTTTTATTATATTTCCACTTCTCTCATCTATTTTTGATTTCTTAAAAAAATAAAAAACTTGAACATCTATTTATCAACTGCTCCAAAACTTTTCAAGATCTGACCTCATTCTTATTTTGATGGTTCTTCTTTGCAGCACTCTATTTTCTTGTAGTACATGCAACACTCTTTATAGCTCTGAAGTCCATTTTTGTTGACTAACAATTTTTCTTCTACTTGAATAGGCTCTTTGTACTGAGTTACTGTTTTCTGTGTGTTTGTTTCAGTTTGCCTTTCCTGTTAAAGACTTTCCTGAAGGGGGAAGTCACTTTTTAAAAAGAGACACTAAAAAGCTAATTGATGCTCAGTGTGAGTGGATAGTGTTTGTTGGCTTGTGGGCTTCTTAGTAGGGTGGGAGGTATTCAGCCATCTAATTAGGTACATAGTGCCAGTATCTGAAAGCCTTTTCTCTGGAAACATTTCTTTTCTACTGGAAAATAATCTAACCTCTAGTCTAGGATATTAAAACCTTGTTGCCCCCTTCTAGAACTGAGTGAGGAAAGGAGTTGGGGTCATACTAATTATTATGTAGTTTTTTACTTAGTTTAATTTTCTAAAATACAGCAACTCACATTTCTCACCTCTGTGGCTTAATTCCACCAGAAAATAAATATCTAGTTTTCCATAACGGTGTGGGAGCAGTACTTGCTTAGTACTTCTCTGTATACTGACTTTCAAATAAACCTTACTTTGAGTCTAACTTTGATTTTCTGAATTCTACAACACTGGGTGCCTTTAATTTCTGGATGTTTTCATGGTTCTTCATGGTGAAACTTCTGTTTCTAGCTGGTTGTTCTTCACTAAGATTTCCACTCTTCCCTCTATTTTTCAGACTTCTAAAATATGATTATTCTTTCGTGTCATGTTATCTTTTTTCCAATTGAATTTGTTTTTCTGGAGGATTTAGAACATTTTTATGTCTTCACTGTCATGTTGGAGGAGTTTTAGAAGATAACAATGATAAGTGCATGTTCAATTAACCATGGTTAAAAAATGATGCACTTAAGTTTTCCAGTACTCTAAAAAATTAATTCAAATTTTATTTTGCACTTTAATTTTCTTGAAAACCCTGAGAGGTAAGACTATGTACTAATTCCATTTATTATATAAGGAAACAAAAGATGATTTTCTTTTTTTTTTTTTAAAGATTTATTTATTTATTTTAGTGAGAGAGAGAGCGAGTGAGCAATGCAAGTGGGGGGAGGAATAGAGGAAGAGAGAATTCCCACAAAAACTCCCCTCTGAGCATGGAGCCCATTGCGGGGCTCAATCCCAGGATCTTGAGATCATGACCTGAGCCTAAATCAAGAGTCAATCTACTGAGCCACCCAGGTGCCCCCAAAAGGGATTTCTTAAAGTATTGTATTTCAGAATTCAACAGAGGGAACAGGAAACAGGCTGGCATTTGAAACAGAAAGGGATTCAATATGGACTCAATAGATGTTTATAAAATCATAGAAATGTTTTAGGAGCTGGAAGTCAGGGGCTACCACTAAACTAGCAGGTTAAAAGATCAGGGGCACCAGGGTGGCTCAGTGGGTTAAAACCTCTGCCTTTGGCTCAGGTCATGACCCCAGGGTCCTGGGATCCAGCCCGGCATCAGGCTCTCTGCTCAGCAGAAAGCCTGCTTCCCCCTCTCTCTCTGCCTGCCTCTCTGCCTACTTATGATCTCTGTAAAAAAAAAAAAAAAAAAAATTAAAAAAAAAAAAGATCAACACCACAGCTGTGATTCAGAGGCAGGAAGCAACTGGGCCACCACCACTAGTGCTACTACCCCACTGCATATAGATATCCATTGGAGGCAGGGGCTGGATATGCAAAGGGGGAATCCAGCCAATACAACTGTCTTGTGGCCCTGTTTGTCAGCCAAAATCAGTAGTAGGAAGATGGCTCCTCCTAACTTTGCCTGCCAAATATTCCAAATACTTTGAGACTGCTTTTCATTGGCGTCACCTAATTCATATCTAGAACCTTAGTTAAAATGGTCTGGTTACAGATTTTAGCTTTCACCTCTCTCGAAATAGAATGTCTCAGTATGAAGCATCTACTATAGTAATATACCTGGTTTGTGACAGAGTTAAAATTGGACCCCAGTTTTTGTGATTTTCAGCATTTTCCTTTCTACTGTTTCATTTTAAAAAAACAAACTAATAGAAAATAATATATTAATATTTAAATATTAAAGAATATAAAAATCACATTAAACTTTATTATCCAAATGGAATAATTATCTAAAATACACAATGATATAATTGACATGTTCTTCTCTAGGGCTCAACAGTATTTGACAGTATCTAAATATATAGAATAATATTTTGATTCCCATTGCACAGAGCATATGGATCTATATTATATGCTTAACATCATACGAGACTGCTTGAGGGATAAAGAAATAAAAGACAGTCTTTCCTTTAACTGGGTAGATAAAACTAACTCCTATTATTGATGGTAACAATAAAATATGAAATATATGTATTTTTCTTTATGGGTGAGGAAAATACTTACATCTGTTGTTTGTCAAGAACTCTGTATTTGTTATCTCCTTAAATTTCCATATAAACCTAATAAGTTAATATTACCATCCTCGCTTTAGAGAGTAGTAATAGACACACAGGAAGGTTAGCTAACTCCACCAAATTATGCTGTCATTGGACTCTAGAGTGGGATTTAAATATTGTGTTTTTCCTTTTATACAAGATACCTCATAAGGAAATATGGAATGAACCTTGATGAAGGGTAGGATTTGGGTGGGGAGAAGGGTAGTACAGGTGTCTCAGATTCAAATTCCATCAGAAGCCATGACTGATGGTGGTGGATTGGATGGGGATTATGGTAGCACAGAGTATACATGTTGCCTCTTAGTTCAGCTTTTTTTTTTCTTTGTTGGGTTATCAGCATGCATGGTCAGGTCTGATATCAGAGGAAAGTCAAATCCATATTTTCATTTATAGTATTTTGACTTTAAAATATTAACAAATAAGCCAAGCTTTAAAAATCAGTGGGTCAACACTGTTGAGACCAAGGTACACCCCTTGGTGTACCTTGAAGGCCACCGAGGAGGCCAAGGACAATGTAAAATGTGCCAAAGTCATATTACATGCTGGACCATCCATACAGGAAAACAGTGCAAAAATGAAATATCTGGCATTGGAAACAATCATGCTTTAATCCATATTGAATGAGATATTGAAAGGGAGGATTTCAGGACTTATTTGGAGGGAGAGCTGTCAATGTGCTGCTATTTTCATCACCTCCAAGGTAGAATGTAGACGTGAGAGACTGGCTGGAGCTCCCTTGTGTGTCAGCAAGGAAGAGTGTCCACTGGGCTTTGCCAGCAACATCTGGGTAAGGAGGAGTCTGTCTTCCTGCAGGCCAAGTGAACCGTTAGAAAGAAGTCAGCCAGGTTCATTTCAAAGGAGATCCTGCCTAAGATGATTATCTGGAAATATAGAGCAGCCCTAACAGAGAAAACGTGTAGGATGGACCAGTGAAGCTAGGGATGAGGAAGGAAGTCCTTGGTCAGGTAGAGGACTAGCATGACCTGCCTTAGGAATTGTAGTTTGAGGACCACAGAGAGAAGACCTCCAAAAATTCTGTGTTTATGTGGATCCCACTAGAGAAAAAGTCAACATCTAGAAAAAACCAACACAGGAAAGCAATTGTATCTGTATAAAACTGTATAAAACTGCACCTTTCCCCCTAATTCCCTTTCTTCTTTGGCCTCATAAATTACAGAGTTGGGAAGGAAGGAAACTCTAACCTGAAGCAGGTCTGAGTTGGGGTTGGAAGGGCAAGGCTAGAAAATGCTTCATTTTGAAAGAATATGGAGTGATAATTATTACATTGCATGTTGGCATTTTGACTTCTGAAATGAAACTCAGGACTGAAAGGGACCAGAAAATCTGTGGTACTTGTATTTCATCTGGTAGTAGTAGAAACAAAGAAATCCAGAGGGTGGGTATAGAAGAACAATGAGGGAAGAAAAATAAAAGACTCCTTCTTGACTGTAATATGTTCCTTAAACAAGACAGGTGTCTATAAGCCAAAACCATGTGTTCTCAATTTGCCGTCTCTGGGATAAAGAAAGATGGTTGGGGGTGGGGTACTAGTATGACTAGTATGGGTGAGCACTGGGTGGAGAAAGCATGATCGGTATTACTAAGTAATAAAAAATATAAAACTTTTACTATAAATAGTCTTCATTCTGTTTTGTCTTTTCATTTGTTTTCATTGTAGAATCCAAATGACCTTGCGAGGCCCTTAGTACGCATTTAGATGAGTTAACGAAACTGACCGTGCTAATGCTTTTAGACATGTAGATGGTAAAAGGTTACCTTGGCTTAGGAAATAGCCCCATAAAGACCATTAAGCTTTCTTCAAATGATAATACATGGCATGTTGATGACTCAGTAAATGATTTTGTATGCTCCTCTGAAGCCCACAGCAATTGATTTTTTTTAAATGTACATTTCTCAAGGATTTAACAAAATCACCAAATTAAGGAACATTATAATTCTCTGATTACATGACTACTAAAGTGCCATCATCTGGAATTTGGAATTTTGCTGACATACTGGTAACAAAGGTATCGCAAGGGGTGCCTGGGTGGCTCAGTTGGTTAAGCATCTGCCTTTGGCTCAGGTCATGATCCCAGGGCCCTGGGATCGAGCCCCAAATCTGGCTCCCTGCTCAGTGGGGAGCCTGCTTCTCCCTCTTCCTCTGCCCCTATCCCTGCTTATGCTCTCTCTCTCCCTCTCAAATAAATAAATAAGATCTTAAAGAAAAAAAAAAAAGCACTGAAAAAAAGATAGTCCAGAAAATTCTCTGGGTGATTGGAAGTTTGTATAAGTTAAGGGAGAATTTTTGTAATATATGACAAGGAATACTTTGACTAATTGTTAAGGCTTTGACTAATTGTTAAAGTTTATGTTCTCTGAGTTCCTGGTAGTGTTCTGTTGTTTGGGGCTCTTGTAGCTACTGCATGATGAGGATGAGGTTAGCACAGAGTAGATGTTTTACACAATAAAATAAGTGTGGTTGCAAAGCTTGATGGTCCTCTGTCCAGGTGCTGTCACCCTAATAGAACACATGGGCATTGCACTGCCTGACACTCATTCTGAATCTGGAAATTGTTTGTATAATTCCCACACAGTTAAGTTTGTGAGTAACAGAGGCAGCATTAATGACTTTTTGGCATGTGGATATCTCTTGTCACAGAATCTCTTTGAGGATCAGACTTCATTTAAAAATGTTGCACCACATAAAAAATAAAATCCATTTAGCATTGTTGTGAAGTATAACAATAAACAATAGTCTGTAGCTCACAAAAGGATAGGAAAATTGATTTTCCTTAAGTGAAACTAATTCACAAGGTAAATAGTTTTCTCTTGATCCATGGTTGATTTTACAATCATATAGACAAAGTTTCTAATCTATGTGATGGTTTTGTAACCTTAAACCATTTACATTAATAGGTTAGACAGTTAAACTCAGAATTCTAGGAAGTTTGATAGAATCTTGCAATAAGAAATTTTATGTGAGGTTTACATATGAAAGTCAAAGAGTAGACCCAGATCTTCATTTATCCATTTATCATTCCTCCATCCATTCACTAACAAAGTTACTCACTCAATAAAATGTAAAATGTATTGAAATTCTACCATATGTAGAGCTTGATACTTGCTTTTTTAGGTGGATAAAAAGAATAGTTGTAAACCTTAAGAAGTGGAACACTTAAAAGCCAATGAGAGAGTTACACACAAGTAATTACATAAATAATTAGATATATTTATAAATTTGAGTGTATGTTACATACACATATGTAAACACATAAATATGTATATGTGTATATATGCCCACACCATAATCATTATGCCCACACCCATAATCATTGTGTGCATACAACTTGGTGTCTGACTTCGTTTGTTTATTACATTTTATTAATTTTGAATGACCAACTTTCTAGTCACTTTGTTTTATTTTAGAATCTACTCCTTCTAGCAGCTCACCTCAAGGACTTTTTCCCAACTTACTGGGACCTCCAATATATTATCCCTTTACACTTTACTTTCTCTCTCATTTCCCTTTGTTACCCTCGGGTGCTCATAATCCCCCAACAAGCTTCAGATACAATGGTCTATTACTATACCTCTTGCTTATATGCTTATGAAATCCCTTGTTTCTGTCCAGTATATACTTCCAGGAAAATTCTACTCCTGGTTAAAGCAATACTCTCAGATAATTTCATGGCTGTACTCATGCAGCTGAATATGTCTGGAGAAAACCACGTGCTTCTTATTGTCTTCACTACTGACTGCTCTTGCTTTATTTAATTTTTATTTAGTTTTAGAATTTCTTTTCAGCGTTCCAGAATTCATTGTTTATGCACCACACCCAGTGCTCCATGCAATATGTGCTCTCCGCTATACCCACCACCAGGGTCACCCATCCTCTCACTCCCCTCCCCTCCAAAACCCTCAGTTAGCTCCTCAGAGTCCATAGTCTCTCATGGTTTGTCTCCCCCTCCAATTTCCCCCAACTTATTTCTCCTCCCCATCTCCCCATGTCCTCCGTGTTATTCCTTATGCTCCACAAATAAGCAAAACCATATGATAATTGACTCTTTGCTTGACTTATTTCACTCAGCATAATCTCTTCCAGTCCCTTCGGATGGAGGCATAATAATACTCCATAGCATATATGGACCACATCTTCTTTATCCATGCATCCATTGAAGGGCCTTTTGATTCTTTCCACATGCATGACTAGGAACCTCAGTTACACCCTATTGTCCATAAGCCCACTGCATTCCCTATAACCATGAATGACTATTCTAGGCCTTCTCCTGTCTCCTCAAGCCTCAGATGCTTCCTTTCCCCTTGCCTCCTATTCACTGAGCAGAGGGAGCACTAACAAAACCCATCCCCATCCACCTCTCAGCCCCACAGGTTTCTCCAGACCCATACTTTCCTTCCCCTCTGCTACAGTGAATGAATGGTCATTGCTCCTAAGGCCACCTCCCTACCTGTGTACTACAGTGTGCCATGGAAGGATATCACTCCTACAATTATGCCTGCTCTCGCCTGCATTTGACTTATTCCTACTGTATTATTCTGGTCAGCATATAAGCATATCATAATATTTCCAAGTTAGAAAAATTTAAAAAAATTTTAACTATTGTCATCTTCCATGTAAGTCAAATTTCCCCTTACAGTAAAACTCCTCAAAAGAGTTGTCTTCACATATTGTTTCTACTTGCTCTCCTTCCATTTGTTCTTGGATCCAATAATAATTTTTTTTAAGATTTTATTTATTTATTTAACAGAGAGAGAGAGAGAGAGAGATCACAAGTAGGCAGAGAGGCAGGCAGAGAGAGAAGGAAGCAGGCTCCCTGCTGAGCAGAGAGCCCGATATGGGGCTCCATCCCAGGACCCTGAGATCATGACCCGAGCCGAAGGCAGAGGCTTAACTCACTGAGCCACTCAGGAGCCCCCCAATAATAATTTTTTATATCTCCCTTTTCCATTGAAACTACTCTTGTTAGAAATCATCAGTGGCCTCTCTACCACCAGATCAACTGTTCACTTCTCAGTCTTGGGATCTCTTCATCTATTAGCATATGTTACCATTCGGTTGAATGTTCCTATTTGAAACACTTTCCTCACCCCTCCCAGAAAAATACTCTCTTGATATTTTGTCTACTTCACTGACTACTTCTCAGTTTTCTTTGCTGATTTCTACTTATTTTCCAAGAGTTGAATTTTGGGGTGCCCTGGGATTCAGTTCTCAGGTTAGTTGTGTTCTCTGTGTTCGCATCCATTGATAAAATCCAGTGTCATGGTAGAATACTTTATTACCAATTAATGCCAAATGTATGTCCCCAAACCTGACCTCATCAGACTTTAAAATCCATACTCTATCCAATATCTCTTGTTTTTCAAACATAACATTTTCAAAAGCAAATTTGGTTCCCTACTTGTATCTCTCTATAAAACTGTCTCTTCCTATAGACTTAATAATTTAAGTCAATTGCAAGTCCATTATGTCATTTTCTCAGGCTAGAAGCTTTAGAGTCATCCTTGACTTTTTTTTTTAATTTCTTTTCAGTGTAACATAATTCATTGATTTTGCACCACACCCAATGCTCCATGCAATACGTGCCCTCCTTAATACCCACCACCTGGCTCCCCTAACCTCCCATCCCCCGCCCCTTCAAAACCCTCAGGTTGTTTTTCAGAGTCCATAGTCTATCATGGTTCATCTCCCCTTCCAATTTCCCTCAACTCCCTTCTCCTCTCCATCTCCCCATGTCCTCCATGTTATTCCTTATGCTCCTCAAGTAAGCGAAACCATATGATAATTGACTCTCTCTGCTTGACGTATTTCACTCAGCATAATCTCTTCCAGTTCTGTCCATGTTGAAAAAAAGTTGGGTATTCATCCTTTCTGATGGAGGCATAATACTCCATAGTGCATATGAACCACATCTTCCTTATCCATTCGTCCGTTGAAGGGCATCTTGGTTCTTTCCACAGTTTGGCGACCGTGGCCGTTGCTGCTATAAACATTGGGGTACAGATGGCCCTTCTTTTCACTACATCTGTATCTTTGGGGTAAATACCCAGTAGCGCAATTGCAGGGTCATAGGGAAGCTCTATTTTTAATTTCTTGAGGAATCTCCACACTGTTCTCCAAAGTGGCTGCACCAACTTGCATTCCCACCAATAGTGTAAGAGGGTTCCCCTTTCTCCACATCCTCTCCAACACACGTTGTTTCCTGGCTTGCTAATTTTGGCCATCCTAATTGGTATAAGGTGGTATCTCAGTGTGGTTTTAATTTGAATCTCCCTAATGGCTAGTGATGATGAACATTTTTTCATGTGTCTGATAGCCATTTGTATGTCTTCATTGGAGAAGTGTCTGTTCATATCCTCTTCCCATTTTTTGATATGATTGTCTGTTTTGTGTGTGTTGAGTTTGAGAAGTTCTTTATAGATCCTGGATATCAACCTTTTGTCTGTACTGTCATTTGCAAATATCTTCTCCCATTCCGTGGGTTGCCTCTTTGTTTTGTTGACTGTTTCCTTTGCTGTGCAGAAGCTTTTGATCTTGATGATCAGACAGGCTTTCTTACAACAGTACCCCTATTATCACTCTCTAACATTTTGCCGTATTTTAGTTTTACTTATAACACTTACCATTAAGCATATTATTTATTTGCTTGATTGTCTAGCTCCTATTAGAACACAAAATTCATGAAAATAGACACTTTTATTTTTATTTTAATCATGCTCTTTTCCAGGGCCCAGATCATGCTGGCAACCTTGTTGATATCTACCATATTTTGCTGGCTGCATGAATGAATAACATTTGTACATTCAAGTTGAATTATATCAAATTGTGTATTATATAATTTCTGTGAGGGCTAGTTTCATTGCACACTTACAAGCACTGCATATTATTTTAAATTTTTGATAATTTACTGAGAAAAATACAAATAGTTGTTTTTGATTACTTATATACTCTACCTTTCATATTCACATCTTATGTACTGATAATTTTCAGACTTGATTTGACATGTTACAGTAGACATGGATTTATCGATATTTTATTTAATAGTATAAAACTAATATATAAATTATATGGATTACCACAGTACAATATCTAAATGGAAACAAAGCAAAAAACAAAACAACTTTTGGAATATCTAATCTGCCAAATAAGGTGGTTATTTGGACATCTATTATATTATTTCTTTTTCATGCATTGCCTCTTAGATATCATAATCTGGCTTATTTGTGATCAGTTATTTGTTTTTCCCTTGAGTTTGCATATCCAAAAAGATGCAGTTGTGAAGAAACCACTGTAGTGGATTAAATTTTGGTAGACTAAGTTTGACATAGGAAAAGTTGGAGATGTACTCCAATGCTGTAGTCATTATAACTGAACCATAAGGATCATCATACTTTGATACTAACAGATTCTGAATGGTGAATTGCACCTCAGTTATAATTATAACTTTCTGATTTATTAAAACCAATAAATGTGATGGAACTGGTTTTGCAGAAAAAAAATAAGGGTTGATAATAACAAACTACATACATCACTTAAATCCAAAATTATGTGTGTTCTATTTAACTTCTACTTTATTTACTCAATACTGTAAGCCAATCTGATAAGATTTACTTATGAAAAATGATAAACACAAATCATGGTATATTCAGATCTTGACATGCAAATTGAAAAATTGATATTTTTTCTGACATTAATTTAGGGAAACCCCTTTGAGCATATTATTCACAAGCCTTTCTGATACAGAATCTTTTCGTTAGAAACTTTCTTAGGAAGCCAGCTTCAAATACATTTTTTGGTTTAATAATGACAGGTTTGAATAGCCTTATTTAGGTATAATTTACATATCATAAATTCATCCATTTTAACTCTACAGTTTAATGATTTCTGAAGCAAGTTTATAGGGTTATGCAGCCCTCACCATGATCCAGCTCTAAAACACTTCCGATGCTTCAAAAAATTTCCTTGGTTCAGTTTGGAGTCACTCTCCACTCCCACCACTCCCAGCCCCAGGCAAAGGTTGATTTGTTTTCTCTCTATAGATTTACCCTTTTTTTTTTTTTTTTGAAATGCCATGTAAATGGAATCATGCAATATGTAGTCTTTAATATTGTTGTAGTGGATATCAAAAGGTCATTCCTTTTTATTGCTCAATAGCATCTGATGTTATGGATATGCCACATTTTGTTTATTCATTTACTCGTTGATGGACCAGTTTGGTTACTACAAGTAATGCTGCTGTAACAACCATGTACAAGACTTTGTGTGAACATGTGTGTGATTTTGCTTCTTTTGCAACTGTTAGATCTAATGTTAAGTCTATATTTAATCCTTTAATAAGCTGCTAAACTTCCAAAGTGGCTATATAATTTTACATTCCCACCAGCAGTGTGTAAGAGTTACAACTTCTCTACATTTTCACTAGCACCTGGTATGGCAGTCTTTTTGATTAGAATCATTCTGGTGGGAGTGTAATTGTATCTCATTGTGGTGTTAATTGGCATTTCTCTAATGACTGATGATGGTGAATATCTTTTCATGTGCTTATTAGTCATTTGTGTAGCTTCTTTGATAGAATGATTATTCAAGTCTTTTTCCTATTTTTAAAATGGTTTAACTTCTTATTTTAAATTTTAAGAGTTCTTTATATATTCTGGTTATAAGTCTTTTACCTGATATATGACCTACAAATATTTCTTTTCTCCGTTTAGTGCTTATCTTTCACTTTCTTAATGGTGTCTTTTGAAGAGCAAGTTTCTAATTTTATGGAAATTAAATTTATCATTTTAGTGTCATATCTAAGAAATATTTACCTGATATAAGGTCACAGGATATTCTCATTTTCTACAGAAGATTTTGTAGTTTTAACCTTCACAATTAGGTCTATCATCCTATTTAAGTAAATTTCTGTATGTGGGTTGAAATAAGGGTCTAAGTTCATGTTTCTGCATATGGATAACCAAATGACCTGGCAACATTTATTGAAAAGCACATCTGTTTCCAACTGGTACCTTTATTTAAAATAAATTGAGGGGTGCCTGGGTGGCTCAGTGGGTTAAGCCTCTGCCTTCAGCTCGGGTCATAATTTCAGGGCCCTGGGGTTGAGCCCCCCATTGGGCTCTCTGCTCAGCAGGGAACCTACTTCCCCCTCTCTCTCTGCCTGCCTATCTGCTTACTTGTGATCTCTTTCTCTCTGTCAAATAAATAAAATCTTTAATAGATAAATAAACAAATTGATAAAAATGTAAGGATTTATTTCTGGCCCCTCAGTTCTGTTCTCTTTATGTCAATTTATGCTAATAAATTTTTTTATGTCAATTTATGCTATCTTGATTACTGTAGTTTTAGAGTAAGTTCTAAATCACAGTGTAAATCTTCCAACTTTGACCTTTTTTTAAAACAATTATTTTGGTTATTCTATATTCTTTGTAATATCAATATCAATTTTAGAAATAGCTTTCCAATTGTGACCAAAAAAGCCTGGTGGGACTTTGATAGGCATATTATTGAATCTATAGGTCTATCCAAGGAGTACCATGCTAACAATACATACCAAGTCATCAGCCCATGAGCATGGAAAGTCCATTATTTTTTATCTTCTTTAATTTCCTTTAGTAGTATTTTTATAATTATCATTGAATAAGTCTTATACTCTTTTTATTAAATTTATTCCTGCATATTTTGTTCTTTGTGATAATATTTTGTATAGAAGTTGCTTTACATTTATTTCAAATTGTTAGTTGCTATTATAAAGAAATAAAGTTGAATGCCAACTAAATTTATGGTGTAATCATTTCACAATACATGTAGGTCAAGTCATTATGCTGTACACCTTAAACTTACATAATATGTCAGTTATATATCAATACAACTGGGAAAAAAGAATTTATAATATATAAGGTAGAACAATTAGAAATGGAAAACTATGATAAAAATAAATAAAACTTAAAAAAAGAAATACAATTGAATTTTTTATATTGATCATATATTCTCCAAACTGGCTAAAATTATTACTTCTGGCAGGTTTTTGTTTTTTTTTTTTCCCTCTGGGTAACACAGTCTTTTTTTTTTTTAAATTTTTATTTTTTATAAACAAATTTTTATCCCCAGGGGTACATGTCTGTGAATCGCCAGGTTTACACACTTCATAGCACTAACCATAGCACATACCCTCCCCAATGTCCATTACCCCACCCAACTTTCCCGACCCCCTCCCCCCAGCAACCCTCAGTTTGTTTTGTGAGATTAAGAATCACTTATGGTTTGATTCCCTCCCAATCCCATCTTGTTTCTTTTCTTCTTTTTCTGCCCCCCTAGTCCCCCATGTTGCATCTCCACTTCCTCATATCAGGGATATCATATGATAGTTGTCTTTCTCTGATTGACTTATTTCACTAAGCATGATACCCTCTAGTTCCATCCACGTCATTGCGAATGGCAAGATTTCATTTCTTTTGATGGCTGCAT
>PISX010007496.1:53156-79954 GCA_004024625.1 Mellivora capensis | reverse complement strand
AGTTATTATCAGACATTACAATATTGGTACCGTAGTTAAAGCTGCTGTTTATTAACATTGTCAACATAGCTCTTGATCTTGGATAATTCATTAACCTGAGTTTGTCTTCTCATAAATTAAATTTTAATAGCCATAATCCTACTTATCCTGATGACCTCAAAAGGTTTTGTGGAAATCTAATGAATTAATTGTAAGAGGAGATTTATCATTTTAAAGTGATATGAAATAAACATAAATTGGAATTACTGTTAATGTATAGTCTTGTTCTCAATTTTCATTATAAAATTATGTGGGGGTGTGTATGTATATATAGGCATATGCACACATAGGATAAAATAATATGTAGTTAAAACTAATTTGGTTTGTGATGCCTCTTTATGGAAGTTTTTAAGCCATTCAATGCTTCTAACCCATTTTCAAGTCCCATTTTCCAGGTCAGGAAGAGAAATGGTATTGGTAGAACTAGCCGGAAATGTGGAGAGAATGTCTCGATGTAGTACATGTAGGATTCTGGTGGCTCCATACTCAAACAGTTCTTATTTTTTAGATTATAAGAAATAATCTAAATTTAGATATAGGTATAGATTCTATATCTAAATCTGAATTTAGATATAGGAATTAGTCTATAG
Organism: Mellivora capensis; assembly: GCA_004024625.1. Classification (NCBI taxonomy): domain Eukaryota; kingdom Metazoa; phylum Chordata; class Mammalia; order Carnivora; family Mustelidae; genus Mellivora; species Mellivora capensis. The sequence continues at coordinate 79,325 of PISX010007496.1, read as the reverse complement.
GGTCAAAACTCAGTTTTCTATCTAAAATTATATTTATTGGTGAATTATCTCCTCTAGAAATAACAGCTGCTCCACTCGTAAGGTTTAAGAGGAGTGCGAGGCAATAAAATGCAATGTTCTTTTCCCAAGTCCCACACATTACCTAGTAGTGTTCAGTTAATGTGGCACAAATGCTGGGCGCCTGGGTGGCTCAGTGGGTTAAGCCTCTGCCTTCGACTCAGGTCATGATCCCAGGGTCCTGGAATGGAGCCCTGCATCGGGCTCTCTGCTCGGCAGGGAGCCTGCTTCCTCCTCTCTCTCTCTCTCTTCCTGCCTCTCTGCCTACTTGTGATCTCTGTCTGTCAAATAAATAAAATCTTAAAAAAATATATGGCACAAACTTTATCTGTGAAAGTATGTGTATATTTTTGCTGTGAACATCCATATCACCCTCTTTCCTAATTCTTAGACTGCCCAAATTCTATTGAGAGTCCGACTGCTGTGGTTACTTTCTGTCAGTGATTCTCAATCTTTCCAGGGCTTGAGAATAACTAGGGCATTTAGAAGTATATGTTATTGCTGCCTCCCTCTCCCCCAGTCTGTTTCATTTGGCTTGGAATAAGGTCCTGGCATATTTCAAAGCTCCTCAGCCATTCCATTATTCAGCTGGGGTTGAGAATCTCTGCTTTAAGTCTAGTATGTATAGCCTGAGGATTCTGGCTTTATTTATCTTCTCAATTCCTTTGAAAACATTTCCCTGTCCATTGATGGTCAATTTAACATTGAGATATAGAAATATTAGAAAACTGGTGTGAAAATATCCAGCTTTAGAACAGTAGTTCTCAAACTTTAGAGTATGTAAAAATTGCCTGGAGGGTTTGTTAAAAACACATATTGTTGGGCTCCATCCAGAGTTTGTGACTGGACAGGTTTTTGGTAAGGCTCAATAATTTGCCTTTCTCACGGATCCCAGCTGATACAGAAGCTGATGCTCCTGCTCGAAGGACCACACTGTGAGAACCATTGTAATATAAGAAATGAGCCATCAGGACCATTTAGATTGTTAAATTTCAGAGCTGCTCAGTGAGGTCCCCAAGTCCAAACATCCTTGAGGGGGAGGGAGTAGGTGGTAAGGAGTGTGGGGGTTTCGGCTTCTATGACTAATTTACTTTTGTTAATAGTTACCCAACATTTTCACTTAACTCTAAGTAGTTCGTTGCTTCTTCTGAAAAGCAGCTAATTCCAGACATTAATTACCCCCAAAGAGTTTACCCATTCTTTTATTCCCTTGCACTATTATTTTTTTTAATCCAGTAAGACTAGAAAGCAAGTGTTGATCCATTTTAGCATAGGGGGAGGAAAAAAAAAAAGGCGTTTTAATTAAGGATTTCAGGGTAACTTAGAAAGGAGAGCTATTCCTGTGGCTCAGGCAAAGCAACTTTAGTTTAAGCTGCTGGTGACCTGGCTCTGTACCTGAGGGCATCCAAGAGCCAAAGAAAAGAGGCTCTGACCATCCTCCCATCAGAAGGGGAGGAGGGAACCTAGGCTTCTTCGGGATCATTTAATTCTCTCACCAAGCTTCAGATCACTACATCTGTGCCAAGCACTCAGCAGCTTGACCAAACCGAAGGCCTTTACGTATTCCATGTGGACAATAAAGATAGCAGCACTTAATTTAAATGTCCTTTGTGTATATCCTCCTTTATTAAGACTTAAGGGACAAGCACTTCTGAACAAAGGATGCTTTGCTGCTTCTTAGTCATCCATTGTGAGGCAGTAAGAATTAGAAAAACCTAACGGTGCCTAAACTGTTCCACTTCTTCCCACTGCTCTGGCCATAATCGAAGTTAATACCCAGGTAAATGAGATTTTCAGTGTCTTTTATTCCCTGGAGGAAGGAGCAGACCACATCTGTCTTTGAACACAGGCTTGTACAGCCCTCATGACTTCTCCACACCACCCCACCCTCTTGCTTCATGAATTCCCATCGACCACAGACCACTTGGCTGTGCTTCCGGTAGGGCGATGGCAGAAAATTGACGTGTGAGTACAGTAAAGTGGCTGTGTTCTATTCAACCATGGATTCGATGCTGAAAAATGTTCTTTTCATATTTCCTTAAGTACATATATTTAAGGCTGAATTACAGCATATGAGTAATTAAAGTGCAGAAATTTATCAAAGGCGATGTGTAGGCAGTTGAGAGACAATCTATCCCAAGAGGACTGCTTAAATCCCTTAAAAAAATGATTTGCAATATGTGGGAAGACTGTTAAGAGGCCTTCCTCACTCTTGAGTTTTCAGCAGATAAATCCTTGGTACAAAACCCACGGACTGGATTGTTAAATATGACCACTGCTTTCCAGCCCCCCCCCCAACATCCCGGCATCCCCACTGGTTAAACAGTTAACTCACCAGGACAATTTTAAGGACAATTATAGTCATTTGAATCCAACAAACTCAAAGTGGCTTTCATCTCAAGTTTTTCAAAGGCGCAGAACTAGTATTTTACAGATTCAGCTTTGTTCACTGTATTCACACAATCAGTGGCAAATCAGACTTGGCAATTTGAAATGTATTCTGTGTACAGGACTTAAATTAGGAACAAGTCAGAACACATAATTCATACAATGCCTTTATAGGTCAGCAGTGGAATAATCTTTTCAAGGAGCTTGCTATCCTGGGTTTTTAATGAAGGCAGCAATCAATTTTTCCTGTGATTAATCTCAAGACCAGGCTCATGTTTTTAGTGTGGGGCAAACCTTTCAAATATCTGATTAATAAAGTTTCATTTATAAGTTTATGAAATCGTTTGATTCGGTGTTTGGAAATCAGCCTAGGTATCAAAGGACTTTCTCAGCCCTTATTATTGTTAATCATTATAAATATTCAAGTAACTACATTGAATCTTTGGGAATTGGAAGGTCAATATAAAGTATTTATACTATAGCCAGTAGTTTTTAAAGGCTTTACAATCTCAGCAGGTACATTAACTACTCCATATTTCCTGCTTATGCAGTAATAGTTGTAGTTGATCTGTTCTAAAAAATGGGTTGAACAATAATTGATTGTAGTCTCTTTTATTAACTAGAAAAAGAAAAGTGATGGAGCAGTAAGAATTAATTGTAATTTACTAATTTTGAAATTAATGTGCAGCTGGGCATGAGTACAGGCAATGCAATTTGGTGATTTAGCAATCACAACAAATTATCTTCATCTGTAAGGTAGAGCGTTGCTAGCTTTTCTTTATTTGACTTTTGGTAACAGACCTAGTTTTAGGAAGACTTTGTATGAATGCTCATGTTGCCCTTTTATCCTGAAAATGTCAGTTGGGGTTTAGCATTATTAATTAGATCTTACTTTCTCTCTTTGTCATGTCATGCTATAGTTTTTATGGAACATTTGTACAAAACAGTGATTACTGGTAATTGACCTGCATATGTTGAATAATCTTAAGATGCTACTGAGAGTTTAATGTACCTTGTAAATTGAGAGGCTTCCAATTAAGTCAAGTTCTTAAGATAATCACTTTCAAAACTAATCAACTAATAGGACATCAGTAAAGCTCTTATTGACTTAATTGTGACAAATTAATAAACAGATTCAGTGTAATTACTATAATGGTTCTATCAGTGAGCAGTTTTCCAAAACTTAAGCATAAGTCTCTTCTACCCCCTGGAACTACAATAAAAGTTACATAAAACATTTTTAGGTGGATATCATTTCTAATAGTTGTGTGTGAGTACATCATACAAACACTTTGGATTTGTTGTGTTCCTTTCTTTTTAAATATGACTATTTAAATATGACCTATTTCAAAGGTCAGTTAATCTCCTTGCTGAATCCTTAAAGCATGTTTTATAAGAAATCTATATGCCTTGGACAAAATGATTCAAACACATTCTTGGGTTCTCTCATCTCTGTTTTTCTATGCCTGTGCCCCTGGGGTTGGCGCTCTGTCTCCTCAGAGAGTATAGAATGTCCTGTCCCACTCTTGGTCCCAAAGAGCTGTTGGCATAGTGCCTTTTTTTATACCTCGTTAGCACTCTGTAAATAGATTTTGGGAAATAAATGAATTATGAATTAGAGATTTGCCATAATTTTTAATATCTGACAATGCCAGTTTCTATGACTTTGCTGATTGTGTTTAAGAAGATGGCAGCAGAAGGAACAGGAGTAAAAGTCCTGCTTCCACTACATTAAGAATAGTGTGACAAATATAAATATTTCTCCTATCATGTCAAACTGTGTGTTTAAAATGCTGTATTTCACTGAATATAACTCTATTAAAAGAATAAGGTGATCACCTATCTTCTCTCTCTAAGCTTTGGTTTTCTCATTTGTTGAAGTGGGATTCATAAAGTGTATCAGTTTTACTAGGATAATGTTTATGACCAAACCCTGGAATTCAAAAAGCCGATGGTCTTTTAGATCCAAAAGTGTGGATCACTCTGGAATTTCAGGATCCTGAAATCATCATGGTAACCCTCCATACTGTCTGTCCCTACCACCTGTGTTTAAGTCAGACCTTAGGACAAAAGGATGGATTTTCATGTAGAGAAGCATGTGTGCATAATAGGCATACACACATCTGTAATTCTAACGAGCTTCCCATGCGTTCAGTTTATAACTCAGTCTTCCTCGAACAAGGGAAGCAGTGTAGAGTCCTCATAGTCATTGTCATCTGGAACAACAAAGGGAAGTAAAGTATACAATTGAACTGCCCAGCTGAAGAAGGGTTATTTTTAAATTATTAGAATAACTAAAATAAGGACTGCAATAAGGACTAAAATTATGGTGATTTCATTAATTGCAAGGCATTAAAATTGTGATTCTTGAAAAATTCATGTTAAAACTATAGAAAGGCAGGGGCGCCTGGGTTAAGCCCCTGCCTTCAGCTCAGGTCATGATCTCAGGGTCCTGGGATCGAGCCCCACATCAGGCCCTCTGCTCAGCGGGGAGCCTGCTTCCCCCTCTCCTTCTGCCTGCCTCTCTGCCTACTTGTGAGCTCTGTCTGTCAAATAACTAAGTAAAATCTTTTTTAAGAAAAACTATAGAAAGACAGCACTTTAAGCCACTTACTTACATGCAATTATTGTAGCTAGCCGCATGATGGAATTCGCATCGTTCTCTTATAACAGGACCATAAGCCTACGGTTTTTATGCTTTTCTGCCCTCTTATCAGTGAAACATTTTTTGAGCACTCACCCTAGAACATGTACTTTTATTTCTATATTATGTATACATTATAATATATATGTATAAATTATGCAACTGTATTAATATGTCCTATACATTTAAAAACACTCAAAAAGTAAAATTGTAAAAAGGATAAGAAAAAATAGATGAAGAGGGGCGCCTGGGTGGCTCAGTGGATTAAAACCTCTGCCTTCGGCTCAGGTCATGATCCCAGGGTCCTGGGATCGAGCCCCATATCAGGCTCTCTGCTCTGCGGGGAGCCTGCTTCCTTGTCTCTCTCTGCCTGCCTCTCTGCCTACTTGTGATCTCTGTCTGCCAAATAAATAAATAAAACTTTTTTAAAAAAGTTATAAAAAAAAGAAATAGATGAGGAAATGAACTATTTTCTTAAGAGTAATTGATAATGGGGGTGCCTCAGTGGATCAGTCCATTAAGCATCTGCCTTCAGCTCAGGTCATGATCCCAAGGTCTTGGGATCAAACCCATCTTCAGGCTCTCTGCCCAGCAGGGAGCCTGCTTCTCCCTCTCCCTCTGCCTGCTGCTCCCCCTGCTTGTGTTCTCTCTCTCTCTCTCTGTGTCAAATAAATAAATATAATCTTTTTTTAAGATTTTATTTATTTATTTGACAGACAGAGATCACAAGTAGGCAGAGAGGCAGGCAGAGAGAGAGGGAAGGGGAAGCAGGCCTCCCTGCCAAGCAGAGAGCCCGATGTGGGGCTCGATCCCAGGACCCTGGGATCATGACCTGAGCCGAAGGCAGAGGCTTTAACCCACTGCGCCACCCAGGCGCCCCAATAAATATAATCTTTTAAAAAAATTAATTGATCATTTTAGTCAGAGAAGTATGATTCATTTTGTTTTGTTTTCATTTCAGTTTAAGGCTTGTGATACAATGAGTAGTCAAAAGTCTTACTCTGTATTATTTATTTCAAAACTTGGTTCCAGCTCTGTCCAGTAGGAAAAGATAACAAAGTTGTGTTGGTGAAAGAAGTGTAATATTGCTTGATCTTCCTAAACATGGTGTTTGTTTTAAATCCCATCCTTTGGTTATGCAAAGAATATTCTTATAATTCTGCCAGAAAATGTCAGTCTTTCCTGATACCATCCTTTGTTCTTACAAACTAATAGAAAGATAGAAAAACCTTTGGAACTCTTCCTTCAGGAGATTTTGAAAGCAGAACTAGAAACTTTCATCCTCAAGTTTGATACAAGCATGAGTTATAAGGTAAACTACTTTCATAAATATTTTCATAAATGTCCAGTTTCTAAATGGTCTTTCCTTAGAGTTCTTTCCAAATCCAGATTCTTTATCCAGGTCAAATTGCTACATTTTTTTTCCAAGTTGTACATTAAGCATGTTATTCTGTTCCTATTCCCCCTCCTCCTCCTGCTCCTTTTCTAAATTATCTGGTAGGTAACATTCTGCCAACAACCACTTGTCCCAGAAAACATCAGCAAATAAGGACATTTTTTTTTTCTGAAATGTCAACTCTTGATTAAATACTTTGCCTCAAGACAATGAGAAAATCTCTGTTGCAAAATATTTTCATGGTCACTGTCCATCTCGTTACAAATATTGTAATATCATCATTACTCTACTGTGAAAGGCCTTGGATTTTAAAATTAACTGCATTGATGACATTCTATAGCTCATTCCACAATACCTCAAGAGTCATTGACAACAGCAGAACCCTGCTGACCTCTTCTCATGGTGTAGTTTCTGCAGGAACATCATGGGGGTATCATGTATGAAGCCTTTTGCATAAGCACCAAGGCAGGGGAGCGAGGAATATCTGAATATTTAATTTGATAAAGCTTTTTTTTTCCTTCCAGATAAAAAATTTAGAAATAGCAGCTTTGATAGTTCCTTCCTACGCTCTAATTAAGAGTCTTGCATTCTGCTTCAAAGGCTGCTGCCATGAACAATAAATATCCAAATGTCATTTACCTTTGTGAAGCCCAGACCAATGTCTTATCATTCGGCAGTTTATAATGGGCATATTGTCTTGTTGTATTAAGTGGACTTTGATCCTGTTTAGATTACTCTTGAGAATATTTTTAAAATTGTTTCAAGGGAAGTTCTAAATTCCTTTTAACCAGCCCTAAATATTGTAAGACTGAATAATCTTGTGTCACACTCTCTGTTATTTGTATTAATTTCCTCCACTTTAAAGTGGGTCAGCTGTGGAAGTGTGCCTGAGAAGATCGTTAATTAGATCAAGAACTTTTCTAAGGTGAGTTATTGATTTTAATACGAAATAGGTCAGAAAGTGCTTAAAGACATTAATATTTAACATTGATTGGGTAGCACCAAAATGCCTATATCAATCTATCCTGGAAGAGTGATATTTTAAAATGAACAACATATTTGGTATGAGTATCCAAAATTTTTGCTAAATTCAAAGGGTTTCAGATTACAGAATTTGCTAATCCGAGTTTCTGAAGCCTATCACCAGGAGAGTAATGATTCCATATTTATATTTGAGAAAGAAGTTTCAAAAACTGTGATTTGTAGAGTTGTGTAGGCTCTATATAGGATAATCTATAAAGATAATACATTTGCTTTTTGAGTTTTTCTAAAGCCAGTAAAACCTAGGCCTCTTTTCAAACAAACGGTGCTGCAAAATTTATCTATTATTATGTTTATCCTTAAGGAAAAGAGTGTAAAGAGGAAGAGATGGGAAGCAAGAGGAATTATGAGTGTATAAGCTACAGGCAGCCAGACAAGCTAATAGTAATGCCTTATACCTCTGCCATTCTCTGTAGTCTCCAGAGGAGTTCCAAATATATGTATGTTTTTAAAGTTTCCTTCATTTGACTGAATCTAGTCTAGCACAGGCATAAAAATCCAATTCTGTAATTTGAATTTCCTTTTGAAATCATTTCGAACCATCTGAACTTAATAATAATAATAATAATAATAGTTTTATGCTTTTAAATTTCCTGATACCTGGTAGAAAGATGGGGGGAGATGTCTTGCTATTTTCCTGCCACTATAAGCTAGCACAGTGCTTGTCTGTTTGTACTATATTGATGACTAAGCACTTCCAGGTTATTAAAAAAGTTTTCAGTGTGTCTTGTTGAATTCCAGAATTGGAATCCAGAACTGAATTTCACCAATAACTATAGGGTTTGATATATATACAAGAACTCTTTGTTAAGCTCACTTCCACTATTTAAAGATAAAAAGAAATGTAAACAAATAGACATTCCTCTCTAAAGAGTTAAAAATGGGAAATTATATGCATAGCATCTTTCTTATATGGATATCAAAGCTAAGATTATGGAAATCTCCCCTCCATCTTCTCTTCTAGAGTGAAGAACCTGAATTCTTCCAAACTTTTTTTTGCTAGAACCAATTTTTCTTCCTTCTTGCCATCTTAGTGATTCTTCTACTTCTGTGCTTTCTCCCCATCTTTGTGATAACAGGGTCAGAATTTGAGACTGGATCTAAGAAGAGTCTTGGTGATACAGGAAGAACAAAAGTGTTTCTCTACAGTCCAGTCACTCATACTTCTTTTTGTACATTGACCAGACTCTCAGTGAGCGAGGAGGGTCTTTTATCCTCTCTCCCACCTTGTCTTGACTCTTGGAGGCATCAGTCCCTCTCTCTTTTTCTTTCACGCACCTATTCATCAACATCTCATTCTCCCTACTTTCTGGACATGTTCAGATACTCTTCTCAGTGTTCTCTGGATAAAAACATCTGGGTGTTCTGTTACTAGGTCCAACATTTGTGCCTGAATCACTTGAATCCCATTCTTTCCTCTTTCCTCAGAAAAGAATATCTATTACCATCACTTGTACTCCTGAATGTACCCCCTTTTCTTTCTTCCAGGAGCTTGTTTTCTGGGCCCCTTGCCCTCACTGGCCCCTCCATCCTTTTTCTTTCTTGTTGATGCATCATGTTTCACTTCTGTTCTTTTGCCTGTGTATTTCTGATCTTGTCTTCCTGCTGTTTCACTCAGGCCCTCAACATCACTTACTTCAGCCATTGCAGTTACCTTTAACAGATCTTCCTGCGCTGGTTTTCCAAGACATTTTCCAAAGTTCCACACTGTTGAAGTGTTTTTTAAAATGAAAATGTTTTTTAAATGTTTATCATCTCACTTCTTTATATTTATTATCTCACTTCTTTATCATCTCACTTCTGCATGGTTACTCATTACCTTAAATAAAAATCAAAATTGGGCGAGAAGGGGCTCTATACTCTCTATTTCTGTTGTAGTATAATTTCTCAGTTGTGTTATGGTTTCTCTTTTCTCTATTTACATTATCTCTGTCTGGAAAAACCCTCCTTTCCCCAACCACTTCAGACGTGGCATAGGCAGCACCACTTCCGGGAAGCTTTCCTTATTTCTCCCTGCATCTGCTGTCCTGCCCTAGTGTGTCCAGCATCCCACACTGCCCTGATGGAGTGGCTTGACTGGTCCCTGTTCCCCCAGGCTGGCAATGCTCTTGCGGTGACAGATGAGTGGCAAGTGTCCGGGTCCTTCTTCAGGGCACAGATGAAGAGGCCCAAAAGATGCTGGGAAATATAGTTGCCTTGAGGCCAACAGTAAAGACTGTGGCTGTGAGCAAGGCAAGGGTGCTAGACACACATTTTGGTGTGATCCTGATGCCATGACACAGACATTTCACATGGGGAGTAGCTGTTTCATCTCTGCCTTCTAGTCTTCACTGTCTGCATGAGGGTAGGTGTAGGTATATATGAGTGAATCAACAACTGGCTGTCTTTCAAATGCTTTACATGAAAGCACATCCAGATCGCCCTAGATTTTAAAGGGCAACAGCCACCCCTTAATCCAGACCTCCAGCCCAGCCCTCAGTCCAGAATTTAATCCCTATATCCTGCTGAGTGCCAGCTAGCACTTCAACTTCATCTGTCAAAAGTCATCTGCCATGTTTTAATCCTCAAGTGAGTTTCCCTTCCAGATTGACCTTTTGTTATACCAGTAACCTCAGTTCAAACATCCTGAGGTCTTTAAATACTTCTCCCTAACAGCTAGTCTGTCATCAGATCCTATCTACTTCATTTCCATAGTATTTTTGTCACCTCTCACAGCCAAGCTTCTTTCCCATTCTCATTCATCACCCAGTTCTAGGCCCATCTTGGTTCCATTCTGAGCTAGAATGGCAGCTTTGGAAATAGTGTCCCTGCTGCCAAATTCTCTTCCCCCCAGTTCCACTGTATTTGTATAGATATAGACAGATACATAGTTGTGAGGTATATCTAGTCATCTCCTCAAAACATACTCTCCTTCTGCTCTCCACACATTCTCCCTTTAGTCTAGAATCTTTAACAGCTTCTCCAAAGCTATAGTGCTTTTCCTCAAGTAGACACTATGCTCTCAAACCACACATCCATGCGTATAGAGCCCCTTGGCCAAAGCAGATCCTTGAACCATAAAAACTTCTGCTAGTTTTAAAGGTCCAGTTATGTCACCCATTCTCAAAGATGCCTTCTATTTCTTTCTCTCTACCTTGTTACTTCCCCACCCTGGACAAGTTTAACCACCTTCCTTTCCTTGTTCTCCTAACGCTTTGTTTTCTCCTACAGATAAAAGCTATTTTATTAAGTTGTAGAATTTCAAAAAGTTCTACACAACTGTGTGTTGAATGCATTAGGTGAATTAAAGTGAATTAAAGGTGAATTTAAGGTGAATTAAAAAGTAATATGATCAATTATTTTCCCCCTACAACAAAAAAACAGTGCGTTGAGGTATAAGTGGAAAAAATATCTTTTTGGCAAATCTCTATTCTGTAAATAAGGCATTAATTATTTAGTGAAAATAATGTAGGCATCTTTTTATAAATTGATATTTCAGTATTTGCTATTTTTCTGTTTTACATAATATAGCTAGGCAAAAGATTAAGACTTCCCCATTATCTAAACCTTCAAATCTGATGTACCAAGTCCCATGGTTTAGCTAAGTACTGTTTAGATTCTCTTATTCTGGCATAATAAGAAAACAAGACTCCCAAAAATATGAATCATAAGAAAGATTTAAATTATGTCTGGATACTCTAAGGGATGGAAGAGAATGTTTTGTTCAAGTAGGTTGATTTTCAAAGTAGAGATACCACTTTGGGAAAACATTCTTCATAATTTTCTAGTATGAAAGCATTGTAATTAGATGATGAGGTAGAAAATAAGTCCTATTAAGAATGTACATACATGGGGTGCCTGGGTGGCTCAGTGGGTTAAGCCTCTACCTTCGGCTCAGGTCATGATCTCAGGGTCCTGAGATCAAGCCCCACAACAGGCTCCCTGCTCAGCGGGGAGCCTGCTTCTCCCTGTCTCTTTCTGCCTGCCTCTCTGCCTACTTGTGATCTTTGTCTGTCAAATAAATAAATAAAATCTTAAAAAAAAAAAGAATATACACACATGATCTTTAGTCCAGTGAGTCTGAAATGATAAAAGTGGAATATTACAGCACAGCATGGCAAATATTCCCCATTAATAACTGACCTACTGCCCAGACAGTAGTAGCCCAGCAATGTGTTTCTCTTGTCCTTCCTTTTATTTTATTTTTTTTAAGGTTTTATTTATTAGAGAGACAGAGACAGAGATAGTACGAGAGAGCAGGAGCAGGGAGGAGAAGGAGAAGCAGGCTACCCACTGAGCAGGGAGGCTGATGCAGGACTCGATTTCAGGACTCTGGGATCATGACCTGAGCTGATCACAGATGCTCAACTGACTGAGCCACCCAGGCGCCCCATTGTCTTTGCCTTTTTTTTATATATATTTTTTATTTATTTATTTGACAGACAGAGATCACAAGTAGGCAGAGAAGCAGGCAGAGAGAGAGGAGGAAGCAGGCTCCCTGCTGAGCAGAGAGCCCGAAGCAGGGCTGGATCCCAAGACCCTGAGATCAAGACCTGAGCCGAAGGCAGAGGCTTTAACCCACTGAGCCACCCAAGCGCCCCTATCTTTGCCTTTTAAACTCGAGGGAAATACCTTTGTGTGAAAGGTATTTCTCAGGGAGCTTTACCCAATCATAGTCAAGTTTTCCTTAGCATTTTGATAAGTGGTTCCAGGGGTTAATGACAGGGTAAAATAAGTTTCAGTAATGCTTTGGCATGACAAGAAAGCAGCATGCCCATGTATAGAGCAAGCACAGAATATTATAATCAGCAGAAAGATCATGTGGTCCAAGATACATTCTTGCAATTATTACCTGAGGTCCAGTTTTATATATTATATAGAATATATAATATTCTAGAATATTATATAATATATATATATTATTATATTCTATATAATATATTATATTATGTAGTTGCTACAGTTATATTAAATTGGGTGAGCACTGGCACAGAAGCTGCTTGGGGAGTGTAGTCAATTGGTGAGCTAGACCAGTGCTCTGCTTGGGACAAGCTAAGGAAATCTGTTCATTTATTAAAGGAACCTGTTCATTTATTCAGCAAACATCATATAACCACCATCCTCCTAAACACCCTCCCTATGCCAGGAGCAGGGGTTAAACTGGTAAAAAAAAAAACCCATCAACAAATACTTTACTCTTATGCAATTTATAGTCTATGGGAGCAGATATTAATTAATCACAAAAATATGTCAAATTGCAGGAAGGTCAGAGACATCTCTCCTGGAGATGTGATTTCAGGCTGAGATCAAGCAGATGTATAGATGAGATCGAAGTGGAAAGGACAGAGTGGCCCATCCAGGAAGTGGGGCCCAAATAGGAGAAAAATCTGTGTCGGAAAAGAGCAGGGTAAGGCAAAGGCGCTATGTGAATGACAAGTCTAGGTGGTTTTTCTCAGCAAAAAAAACTTGTTCTAGGAATTATTAAAAGAAGTTTAAGAATTATTAATATATAGCTGATCCTCAAATAACACAGGTTTGAATTGTGCAAGTCCACCTATATGTGGATTTTCTCAATAAATACAGTACAGTACTGTGAGTACATTTTCTCCTATGATTTTCTTAACATTTTCTCTAGCTTGCTTTACTGTAAGAATACAGCATATAATACATAAACATACAAAATATGTGTTAATCCACTCTTTATGCTATCAGTAAGTCTTCTGGTTGGCAGTAGATTAAGTTGTTGAGGAGTCAAAAGTTGTATGACTATTTTTGACTGTGTCGGAGGTGAGCACTCCTAACTGCCACGTTGTTCAAGGGTTAGCTGTGTATTAAAGAAAACCCTAAGTTAACATCACAATGTCATGATATTTTTAGAGTGTGATTTTTTTTTTTTAACCAAAGCTTTGGATTCCTTGTAAACACATGAAACACCTGTAGGATTAGAATGAAGTTAATCAGATTATTTGATCTGGAACTAAAGATAAAACTTTCTCTGATGAAGTTATTAAAGAATAAATTATGCTGGTAAAGAATCAATACATCATTACCAGAAAGGTGTATTTCAAGGGTCTCTCTAAACCATCCACAAGTCTGATAAGTTTAATATTCCAACATTGCTTAACTTTCCATTGAATGTGTTAAACTAAGACCTAGAAAATCGAGCATTTTTTTCTAGTCTCCTTTTTCACTCCCATAGGTATTTTCACATATCTAGAAAAACTGTTTTTCTAAGGATTTAAAAGTGTAGAGCAATGAATACTACAGGTGTATTTCTCTGTAATGACAAATTTTCTTACAATTTTAATGAATAAATTAACCTTTAGAAAATATTATTCTAAATAAATTTTTATTTTCTGATTATAGAATTTTAATCCAGTATTACAACTCAGTTCTCATTTTTAAAGAGATAACAATGAAATACACTTTTGTGCCTTTTTTTTTTGTCGAGTTTATTGAAGTATAATTTACATGAAAAAATGCATCAATTTTAAAGGTAAATTTCAGTGAATTTTGACAAACATACACCTATGGTAGCCACACTAGAATCAAGATATACAACATTTCCTCATTCACACAACTTTCCATGTGACTCTTGTAGTCATTCCCTCCCCTTCATCTAACCCCCCAGACAATCACTGACATGTTGTTATCACTATAAATGAATTTGGCCTTTTGGAGATTTTATACAAAGGGATTTGTGTAGTGTGTGCTTTTTTTTTTTTTTTTGCCCGATTTCTTTTATACAGTACAATGTTTGAGGTTCATTAATGTTATTCTGTATATAATAGTTCATTCCTTTTTATTGCTGAGTAGTATTTCATTGTATAGATGTGCCATAGTTTTTCCATTCTCCTGTTTATGGACATATGGACATTTGTGTTATTTCCAATTTTTGGTGATCCAATTTTTGATGAATAATGCTGCTAATGAAAGCTCACGTTCAAGTCTTTATGTGAACATCTTATGTATTCATTTCTCTTAGGTAAATACTTAGAGGTAGAATTGTTGAATCTTATCAACTTTTTTCCTATCTTTTCAAAGATGTTTTATATAGCCTCAGAAGATAAAGTACTGTGTCTTTGTTTTGTATTATTTTGTTTTGTTTTGTTGCTGTCCAAGGTAATAAAAGATAATATCCCCTTCTGCAGCAGTAGTTGGGCAAGTCTGTCAGCAGTTCTTTAAAAGATTAAGGTTTACTCAGCTGTAACACAAACCAGCTATGTATATAGCATCTACACAGGCCATCATGCCTTCCTACTTTGTAATATGGGGGAAAGGGGAACTGATGCACATAGGGAGCTCATGTATGCTACCTGCTTTTCCTCTTTTTTTCCTTTTCTGTATTTGTATATTTTTAAATTTTATTTTTAATTTCAGCCTAGTTAACATGCAGTGTTATATTAGTTTCCAGTCTATAATACACTGTTGCATATATATATCTATATGTATATTTTATATATTTAGCTATGCATATAGATAGACTTGCTCTAGTGATTATAATCTACTTTGAATTTATATTGCATTGCAGGTAAAATACAGGAACCTTTCAACAATATTGTTCTTTTAACCTCCCTATCCTTTGGAAAAGAAAAAATTCAGATAGACAGAAATAGTTAGACCTCTATAGATAGATAGATAGATATAGATAGATACATAGATTTATCTCTATAATTTGACTACTGCCCTTAATTCCTTCCTCTAGATCTGAGTTTCCACCCACAGTCATTCCCTTCAGTCTAAATATATTCTTCTAATATTTCTTTTACTCAAGTCTGCGGTAAAAACTCAGTTTTTTGCTTACCCAAAAATACCTATCTCCCTTTCATCTTTGGAGGAAAGTTTCATCAGGTATGGAATTTTTAATTTTCAGATTTTTGTATCAATATTTTGAATATGTAATTTCTATAAGTTGTGGCCTAGATTGTTTCTGTAAAAAGTCAGCTGTTATTTTATCATTGTTTCCCTAGATATAATTTGCTGTTTATTTTCTGCCTGCTTTCAGAATTTTCTTATGTTCTTCGATTAGCAGAAGTTTAACTCTGATGTACCTATTGAAGATTACTTCTCTTTGTATTTATCCTACTTGAGTTAATTGAGGTTTTTTAAGATTGTACCTTCCTGCCTCTCACAAAATTTGGGAAGTTTTCACCTGTTACTTCTTCGGATTGTTTTTTTGTCTCTTTTCTCCTTCTCTCTTTCTAGAACTCCAGTTACATTCTGTTTAACTTCTAAATGTTATTCTACAGGTCTCCAAAGCTCTGCTCATTTATATTTAGTCAATTTTTGCTTTGTTCTTCAGATATGATCATTTTATTGATATCTTCAAGTATGCTATTCCTTCTGCCCATTTCTTTGGCAAGTTTCCCTTTAATTATTTGAATGTATTTAAATAGCTGTTTTTTGAAGACATTGCTAAATCCAGCATCTAGACCCACTCAGAGTCCGTTTCTTTTAACTGTCCTTCCTAAGTATGGATCACATTTTCCTGTTTCTTTGCATATCTAGTAATTTTTGGCTAAAAACTAGATATTGTTGATATGTTTCACAACCCTGATATATTATTCTGAAAATTGTTCTGTTGTTGCTTAGAAAGCTGCTAACTCTCTTAGATTCGAAACATAAACTCTCTCCCCTGCAGTGTGCAACAGCTGGGATTTCTGTTCAGTTCCTCAGTTCCAGCTGTTGCTATTTTTAAAAATCTGGGCTCCTAGGGATCTTCCCTGTACCTGTGCAATTTAACATTTGGTCAAGGATTTGGGCAATGTTTGTGGTAAAACATCACCAAGCTCTGTCCTCTGATACATGAATTCATTAAGGATTTTGCCTTCTGCCTCCTGAGACACAGATATAGGGGTACCTGAGTCAGAAAAAGCAATATACTCACAAGGATTTTCTGGTTTCTGCCAGCTGTTTTCCTGGTGATCCACTGGTATCTTATTTAGTGGTCTTCTAGGGATTTGGGCAGAGATTATACTCAGATTTTTGGTACCACCCCTCTATGGCTCATAAGTTTCTAGGACGACCCCCACTCCACCACCCTTCCTTCACTAAATTGTCAGCTGCTCTGCCAACCTTTAACTGTAAAGTAAGCCTGCAATTTTGCGAGATTATGGAAGAAAGACACTAACTCAAATTCTAACCCTGCAGTCTAACACTGCAGTCACTGTCTTTCAGTGGTTAATACTCCTTTAGTTTATGCTTGTTTTTGGTCACTCTCTAGTGCCTTTACAACACTTGCATTTAAGATACATATATATATATATATATATATATATATATATATATATACACACACACACACACAGAAGAGGGGGCAGCCAGATTTTATAATTGTAATTTACTAGAGTATTTGCCAGCCAATTTCCTCCATCATTACTGGAAGCCAGAAGTTTCTCCATTTTTACAAAAATGTTATAAAGAATTCTTCATGTTACTAAGCACTTTCTTACATGATCTTTAATGGCTGCATACTATTGAGTCTTCTAAATGGACTGAAAGTTTTCAACCTTTCTCTTGTTAGATAGCCACGTTCTTTTCAGTCTTACATTTAAATAGGACTTGAATGCACAACCTGTGTATTTTGAGGATATAAATATTTATACTTGGGGATAAAAAGTGTAATTATTTCTTTAGGGTAAATTTCTGGAATTGGAATTTTTAAATTAGTGTGTGTGAATATATTTTTAAGAGATTTTATTTGTTTATTTGTCAGAGAAAGAGAGAGCACAAGCAGGCACAGAGGCAGGCGAAGGGAGGAAGGGAATCAGGCTCCCTGCCGAGCAAGGAGCCCGATGTGGGACTTGATCCCAGGACCCTGGGATCATGACCGGAGCAGAAGGCAGTCGCCCAACTGACTGAGCCACCCAGGCATCCCAGTGTGTGTGAATATTATTAATACTTTTGATACATTTTGCCAAACTTCCCTGCAGAATGCTTGTGCTAATTGTCAGTGCCACCTATGAAACAGATTACTTATTTACCTTCAAGTCACATAACTTTAAATTTACTATGAGTTTGTTTGTTTGTTTGTTTTTGCTAACAGAGATATTTGGTTTTTATAAAGCAGAAAAAAATTTATTTCTGGTTTATCCTTTTTTGTTTAAACTGTGTCCGCACATACTGTGCTTACTTTAGCAAAAGTCAAAATTGTAATATGGTGAGAAAATCAAAAGAGTAGAGTGACTAGGAGCTTTAGTTTATTTAGTTTAATTATTAAGCTTTTATTTTATTAATAAGAATATAAAGAAAACTGTTAAATTCTACTTTAGGGAAGTAATTTTGCTCATATAATATTTTAGAAGGAGTTATTCCCTCCCTTCTCTTTTTTAAAAACTGCCTTATTGAGATAATTCACATCCCATATAATTCATCCACTTGAAGTGTACAATTCAGTGTTCTTAGTATATTCACAGAATTGCATTTAAGATATATATATACACCAGCATCAAAGCTGATTTCCCTTCCTTTTGAATAATAAGATTAGGGTAGAATCCTGGCAATTTTGTGTATGTAAAACTGTGGAAGGCTAGTATTGGTGAAAAAAGTTTCTTAGGTGAATTCTGAACTTCAGAATGAAGTTTCGACAGTTGCTATTTCTTCCTTGTTTTTGCTTTTGGATAGAGATAAAAGGCACCGATAAAAATAAAATGACAACAACAAACACAATTTAAAAATAAACACTATAAACTTTCCATGTTAGATAAAAGCTATAATATTTCTCTCATGTTAGCAATAATGTAGTCAAAAGAGTTCTGCGAAAAATAATGGTTCTTCACCTTTTGAGGTTAGCTGGTGAAATTTGAGTAAAGAGTAGACATTTGATGATTTGAAAAATTATTAATGTTCTTTGTTACCATAAGAATTATGGTCATATAGGAAAATTTCTCTATTTTTGGAGATGAGTGATGAAATATTTAATAGTTTGATGTCTATGATTTCTTTAAAATAATTCCCTGAAAGAATACTGATATGCTTACAATAGATGGGTGAAGTAAATATGGCAATATAAACATTATTAGTGTTTAAATCTAGGTGGTGGGGATATAACTAAATCTAGATACCTAGAGAACTTTTGCTTTACCTTACATGTTTGAATTTTTCTATTAAAAATAAAGTTTTAAAAAATGAGTCTGTGAACATTCTAGACATGAAACAAAAGAATATGGTTTTAACGGTGTTTAGTCTGCTACTAAGTATATAAAAAGACTTTCTATGATATTTACTCATATTTGTAATACACACAAAAAATTATCTTTGGAATGAGAATCAAGAAACAAGTGATAGTAATTATTTGTGAAAATGAGAGAATAGGAAAAGAGTGGATAGGACAGGAATTGGAGTAAAACTTTTATTTTTTTATTTTTTTAACATTTTGAAATGTTTTATATATAATAAAAATATATATTGAGAGAGAAAGAATATGATCTTTAAGAATTGGATCCTTAAAAAATAGAAAATAATTTTTTCATGTTCAAAAGACTCAGATTTTGATAAAACATTGGGCTTGTAGATCTATTGTTGACCTGGACATTTAGAGTTCATTGTTGGGGCATTAAAAAACAGAACTTGTTTTATTTAGTCACAACATATCAGAATTATTTTCTTTTTAACTCTTTATAGCATGTTTGCACTGGGGAGTTTTTATCTTAAAGAAAAAGAGTATATTATGAGTCTATTCTGTATATATTATTCTTTCTTAAAATATATTGTTTCAAATAAATGCTGATTGGTAATACCTCAGTTTCACTGATAAAAAAAATTCCTTTTGCTCTCCTTGTCTCCTAGATTCCAGAATTTATCTAATTAACCCCTAACATATATAGAAGAATGAAAAATAACATGATGTAGTATATGAAAAGAGTGGCCCCATACACTGTAAAAATAATCAGACCTAATATGGAATTCCATTCTGTTTTTAAACTTAAACTGAAAACCTTAGGCAAGTCACTAAACCTTGCTGAGTCTCAGTTTCTTCTGGTAAAACAGTAAGATAATACTACCCATATTGTTATTGTAAAGATTAATTGAATCATATAAACAATGTCCTACCTGTCATGCCCTCATTTAAGGAAGTTACCCAATGGGTATTTTTTTAAGATTTATTTATTTATGAGAGACCACGTGTGGGGGGAAGGGCAGGGAGAGAGACTCTCAAGCAAATTCCTCAGTAAGCAGAAGCCTGACATGGGGCTTGATCTCACAACCAATAAGAACATGAGCCCAAACCAAGAGTCAGTCACCCAACTGACTGAGCTACCCAGGCACCCCTCCATGGGTATTTTTTTTTTAAGATTTTACTTATTTATTTGACAGAGATCACAAGAGGCATGCAGGGGGGTGGGGAGCAAGCTCCCCACCGAGCAGAGAGCCTGATGCGGGGCTCGATCCCAGGACCCTGAGATCATGACCTAAACGGAAGGCAGAGGCTTTAACCCACTGAACCCCCCAGGTGCCCCCATGGGTATTTTTAAAGTATGAATTACTAGTCTATGAAGAACTATAATTTTTGACATTGGTTTCATTGCTTCATTTATTTACAGATAATTCTAACAAGAATGAAATGTAAACCATTTTACCTGCAGATAAGACATTATATGAAAGTAATTTTAATTAAGTGTAAAGTTTAGTATATTTTTTTTTGAGAGAGAGTGAGTGTTCATGCATGCACCTTTGCACAAGTATACTGGGTGGAACAGAGGGAGAGGAGAAAGAGAATCTTAAGCAGGCTCCATGCTTAGGGACAGCCCGTCATGGCCTGGATCTCATGACCAAGAGATCATGGCCTGAGCCAAAACCAAGAGTTGGTCACTTACAAAATTGAGCCACCCAAAGTTTAGATGAATTTTTTAAAAACTATTTAACATGTCTCTTCTTCATGCCTTCATGTCTCTTCAAACTTGCCAAATAAAATAAGTTCCTAAGTTATCAAATCTTAACCCTTTAGAATTAAACTTTAACCATTCTTTAAGTTTAACCCATTGCTGCACAGTTGATTGGATCAGCAGCTATGGAAATCACGATATCCTTTATAGTCATTACATAGTATCTATAATAAAATATTGGCATAATGAGCAAGTCCAGTGCAAGAAAGATTTCTGTGGTAAGCTTTTAAAAAATCACCTAAAATGAATGTTGAGGCAAAAGTCCTCTTTTGGCAGGAGGTAATTTGAGAGAATAATCTTTGCTAATTTCCCAAGCATATGAATATTCATAAGTAGATGGATTTTTTAAATGATGATTCATTAAAGACTCATAATTAATTATTTAGCTACCTTTCAAAAAGGATATACTGCACCTGTCCAAAACAAATTAAGATTTTGTACCTTTGGACAGGAAAAAAATCACTGGACAGGATTTTTGTACTCTTCCTAATTAATGCATATAAAATGTCATTGGTCTGTGCAGCTGTCTCTTACTACTAGAAATGCTTTTTAAATTACCTTTTTCTAGAATACTTGTAAGACACGTAAGAGGTTTCTTGAAGAGCTACATATTTGATAGTTGAATAGCAATTAAATTGCTGTAAGAAAGTTGGCTGTTAACAGTGACAATTTGTTACATTTTTAACTCTTGGGAATGCCTTACGTTGTTTCATTATTACTTGTGTTATAATTCCTATCTCCAAGTGAACATTTGGCGAATTTATTTTTATTGAGTAGACATCTCTAAAATTGAAAAACCCAAAACCAGATTTCTTTTGGTTAGCTAAATGTCAGTTGCTTAATGCAAAAGACAAAAATACTTTCTTGGGCTAAACTGTTTATAGTTTCAAAGCACTTTCATGTGTGGTATCCCATTTGATCCCTTGAAAATCCTGCGAGGTAGGTTGTACAGGTCAGGAGATTGCTGCTGCCTTAGAGAGTTTAAAGGACTTGCCCAAGGTCATACCTTAAAAGTCTCTAAGTACATAATGTTTAAAGATGATCTGGCCCATTTTCTCACTTACCTGTAGCCTCTCTATTGTCTAAATTCTTCAAAATGTTCTCCATTTTTGACTAAATGCAGGCTTTTTTTTTTTCCTTTTTTTAATTGGGAAATATTAGTGAAACTACAAAGTCTCTAGGGAAGAAATAAAATCAGTAAAATTTTGCAGTAAGAGCAAAAAGAGATTGAGAGAGAAAGAAAGAGAAATGCCAATGGAGTGCGTGGCTGGCTCAGTCAGTAGAACATGCAGCTCTGGATCTCAGGGTTGTGAGTTCAAGCCCCACTTTGGATGTAGAAGTCACTTGAAAATAAAATCTTTTTTAAAAAAAGAAATGCTAAGAGAACTTAACTTGAAAATATTTACATATTCATTAGCTGTAATGAGCTAAGCTACTGAATAGGAGAACCTATACAATTTTTTTAAAAAGTGATAAATGGGAGAAACGAAAATATTTATGGTTTAAAAATAGAAAATATTTAAATACAATAATACTGTGATTTTCACAGTTAAATCAATTTAAAGAAGATATTGCTCAGATTTTCACAATTTTTTAAAACATGATCTTGGAGCACTGGGTGTGGTGCATAAACAATATATCTTGGAACATTGGAAAAAATAAAGTTAAATTAAAAAGTAAAAGTAACAAATAACACGGAGGACATGGGGAGATGGAGAGGAGAAGGGAGTTGAGGGAAATTGGGGGGGGAGATGAACCATGAGAGACTATGGACTCTGAAAAATAACCTGAGAGTTTTGAAGGGGCGGGGGGTGGGAGGTTGGGGGAGCCTGGTAGTGGGTATTGTGGAGGGCACGCATTGCATGGAGCACTGGGTGTGGTGTAAAACTATGAATTCTGTTACGCTGAAAAGAAATTTAAAAAAAAAAGTAAAAATAAAAAAACACTAAAAAAATATAATCTTGGATAAGGGGAGAAGACGTTGATCTATTTGGAAATAGAGCACAGAACCCAGGACATATATGGAAAAAAAATGGAAATTTTTACCAAATAAAAATTAATACAGAAAAAAATGACAAATTAAAAGGCAGCAACTTGGGGATAAAACTGCAAAACACATGATGGATAAAAGGCAAGTTTTCTTTATGTACAAAAACCTCTTTCTTTACACTACATCAGAAACTAATGACGTACTATATGATAGCTAATTGAAAATAATAATAAAAAATAATAAAAATCTCTATGAGCTTTGATACTACAAAGGTTGGTTAATGTCGCGTGATTATAGTATTTGAAAATTAGAGAGGTCTACCTATTTGTCAATAGAGGACTTGTTTAATTAAATGTGATTATCCATTTTATGGAACATTATTATGCAGCTGTTAAAAATTATTATCCTAGAAAATTTTCTTTGATGAGCTACTAATTGAGTCAAGTTCCTTGGAAAGTAAAGTACATAACATAATCCCATTTTATTGAAAAAACGAATCCTCGGTATATGTACGTACCTCCATATGTTTGTATGCATGTAGATGAGGACATTGGCTAACTAGGATTGGCAGGTGGGAGACATTATAGGGGAGTAGGCATACAATATCAGCTTTTTCTCACTTCATCTTTCTATTGTTTCACTCATAATAGTATGTGTTGTTTAAAACTCATTTTTAAATTTGTATGATTTTTTTAAATGCGTATTTTCTAATCTATAATAGAGTGGAAGAGACAATAACACCAATACGTAAATGAGACAAGTACATAAACATATACTTCTCAGAAAAAGATAATGCATTGGCCATTGAACATTAGAATCTCAAAAAGAAAAATGCAAATTAAAATAGTATTGAGATGTTACTTTTTTACCTAGCAGATTTGACCAAGTTTTCAATTTTTTATTTATATATAAGTTACATATTATTTTTAATGAGGTATAATTCACATGCAATGTTATATTAGTTATAGGTGTACAATATACTGATTCATACTTCTATGCATTCCTCATTGCCCATCCTGATCAGTGTAGTCATCATCTGTCACCAGTGTTTTTACAGTCTTATTGACTGTATTCCCTATGCTGTACTTTTCATCTCCATGATTTACTTATTTTGTAAGTGGCAGTTTCTATCTCTTTATCCCCTTTATCTCTTTCACTCATTCCCCCACCCCAAGTTTTAAAATTTGATGAATGCCCAGAGTTAGCAGCTAAAATATTCTCATTTATGTATTGGGGCAAACCCTTTAGAAAGTAATTGAGAGATGTTTATCAAATTTAAATACATACTTTAACACCTGGAAATTCCACTTGTAGGATCTTATTCTGGAGACCTGTTCATGAATGTGCACCATTGTATATAATAGCAAAACTTGAGACCAAAAAAGTGATTGAGGTGCTGTACACCCACACACTGGGATACTGTGCCACTACAATGAGGCAGAACAACTTCATGAAACACAGGATATCGTAACATGTACAGTATTTTTCTATTTATATTTTTAAGAATTTTGTCTAGTGGCCATGCATTAGGAAGTTTTGGGAGAGATTCCAGTAAATTATTGATAATGTTTATTCAGAAATAATAGTAGGATCTGGAGGAAGAGGCAGATTCATTTTCATTACATAATATTTTGTATTTGTTCACATTTTTCCTATACACACGTTATTTTCATAATTTTTAAAGAATTTCAGAAAAGCAATTGCAAAAGAAAAGTTTCTCACATTGAATAAATTAATCTTTATAAAAAGTGAAAAAAAGGAAAATTAAAATGATCAGGTCTTTTTTATCATAATTGTGAACCACCGTTGTTACAGCCAAATCAGAAAAACAGAACTGCTTTTCTTTATCATGCTCTGTCCTGCCTCAGTCTTTCTCATTTTCTTAAATGGCACCAGTACCCACCCATCTGCTAAAGCCCAAAAAAACTAGAAACCATCCTTGATTCCTGCCTTCCCTCATCCACAAATCCAATTCTTTGACACTCTTACCTCCAGATAGGGCCCAAATCCCTCCTCATCTGTCCATCTATTAGCACCTGGTCCACCACCATCTGTTTCTTGCCTGAGCACCTGTTTGCTTGCTTACTTCCGCTCTTGCTCTCAGCTTATTGTTCCCACAGTGTCCAGAGTAAGCTCTAAAATGTGAATCAGATACCATCACCTCCTATGTAAAACCCTGGAGGACTTTCCATTGCACTTAGAATAAATCCAAATGCTTGCCCTGGCCTTACAGATGCCTTTATCATCTTGCCAGTGTCCCTGTCACTAGGGTCCCCTCACTGATTGTTCCTCTGCCACACAGCCAGCCTCTTGTTTGCATACTTGGCAGAGTCCTGCCTACCTTTGGGCACTTTCAGAAACCGCTCCCAGGTATGTACTGATGGGTTCACTTTTATCTTGCTGGTCTCAGCTTGAAAATCTCCCCTTGGTGTTTCCAATGAGCCCATCTAAGGAAGCTCTGTGTCAGACTGTCACATCATACTGTTTTATTTTCTTCTTAGCGATTCACATTACAGGATAATCGTGTCATTTTTCACACTGGCATTCTACTATTAACTGAAGTAGGTAATCTTAAATTCCAAGAATGTACATTTTCTCCATGGGATACAAGAGAATATTTTCAATTTGAATAGGGAGGTGGGCATAGCCCATAAACATTGTTATTGTTCTTAAATTGGCATTCAAGGAACAAGAAGGCACTTATCAAAGCTGTAAGATTTATTTTGTACCAAGAGTGACCTCAATCCATAAAACCCTGGACTCCTTCTTCTAGTTCATTCCTTTATTTCACAACAGTTCATTTCAGACCAGATCTATCTAGAAAGTCTGGTCTTACTTAGTCTTAGACTAATTCATCCTAAGCGAAGCCTCACCCCTTCCATTCCAGATTTCTGTGTCTCTCAGAGATTCTTTTAATGATATCACCAAACCCCATCCTCACTGAGTTAAGAACTAGTGTCTAGGGTGTAATTACTACACAAAATTTCCTGGGCCAACACGGTTACCTACCGAAATGTAAAGCCCAGAGCCCATTAGCCAGAAGGTAAAAGAAAGGTTGTTTTGTTTTGTTTTGTTTCTTTTTCTTATAAGTAAAATGGATAATTTGATTATCACTTCCAATTTCAAAGTACTATTTAGGCATTTTAATTTTTGCATTTTACCTAGCTAACATACATTAAATAATGATTTTTAAAAGCTACAATTACATCTACCAACTCTCATATATAATACTTCTTCTGGATAATAGGTAGTTTTACGGTTGAAATTCCTCCAACCGTTTACTTAGTATTTTGAAACATTTTTACATTTTAATATCTGCATTAGGAGGCTACCACAAAGTTCAGATTATGTAAACTATCCATTTTGATTATTCTCACTTTGTAAAAGTTAGCTTAGTTACATTTTTCCGTCTCTTTTTCCTGTAATATAAAGAATCTTAGTTGCTGAAGACATATAAACATATAAGTTAAAGTTAAGTATAAAAGTGTGAATAAATATAAAATATGTTAACTATGAGTAATAAACCTTGCTTAGAGTAATAACTGAATTTTATAGAAACCATATGGATTATAGTAATGTTAGAAATGGATTTGTTGCCTCTCCACTTCCTCATATCAGGGATATCATATGATAGTTGTCTTTCTCTGATTGACTTATTTCACTAAGCATGATACCCTCTAGTTCCATCCACGTCGTTGTGAATGGCAAGATTTCATTTCTTTTGATGGCTGCATAGTATTCCATCGTGTATATATACCACATCTTCTTTATCCATTCATCTGTTGATGGA